>JAPDVR010000009.1:6504656-6507156 GCA_026230005.1 Gila orcuttii
GAAAGAAAGAAAGATTAGTTAGAAAGAAAGATAGATTAGTTAGAAAGAAAAAGAAAGAAAGATAGATTAGTTAGAAAGAAAAAATGATAGAATAGTTAGAAAGAAAGAAAGAAATATGGATAGATTAGAAAGAAAGAAAGAAGGATAGATTAGTTAGTTAGAAAGATAGATTAGTTAGAAAGAAAGAAAGAAAGAAAGAAAGGAAGAAAGAAAGAAAGAAGAAAGAAAGAGAAAGAAAGAAAGAAAGAAAGAAAGAAAAAAAAAGGATAGATTAGTTAGTTTAGAAAAAAAGATAGATTAGTCAGAAAGAAAGAAAGATAGATTAGATAGAAAGAAAAAAAGATAGATTAGTTAGAAAGAAAGATAGATTAGTTAGAAAGAAAGAAATATGGATAGATTAGTAAGAAAGAAAGAAAGAAAGAAAGAAGAAAGAAAGAAAGAAAGAAAGAAAGAAAGAAAGAAAGAAAGAAAGAAAGAAAGAAAGAAAGAAAGAAAGAAAGAAAGAAAGAAAGAAAGAAAGAAAGAAAGAAAGAAGGATAGATTAGTTAGTTAGAAAAAAAGATAGATTAGTAAGAAAGAAAGAAAGATAGATTAGTTAGAAAGAAAGAAAGATAGATAGATTAGTTAGAAAGAAAGAAAGATAGATTAGTTAGAAAGAAAAAAGATAGATAGATTAGTTAGAAAGAAAGAAAGATAGATAGATTAGTTAGAAAGAAAGAAAGATAGATTAGTTAGAAAGAAGAAAGATAGATAGATTAGTTAGAAAGAAAGATAGATAGATTAGTTAGAAAGAAAGAAAGATAGATTAGTTAGAAAGAAAGATTAGTTAGAAAGAAAGATAGATTAGTTAGAAAGAAAGATAGATTAGTTAGAAAGAAAGAAAGATTAGTTAGAAAGAAAGATAGATTAGTTAGAAAGAAAGAAAGATTAGTTAGAAAGAAAGATAGATTAGTTAGAAAGAAAAAAGAAAGAAAGATAGATTAGTTAGAAAGAAAAAATGATAGAATAGTTAGAAAGAAAGAAAGAAATATGGATAGATTAGAAAGAAAGAAAGAAGGATAGATTAGTTAGTTAGAAAGATAGATTAGTTAGAAAGAAAGATAGATTAGTTAGAAAGAAAGAAAGATTAGTTAGAAAGAAAGATAGATTAGTTAGAAAGAAAGAAAGATTAGTTAGAAAGAAAGATAGATTAGTTAGAAAGAAAGAAAGATAGATAGATTAGTTAGAAAGAAAGAAAGATAGATTAGTTAGAAAGAAGAAAGATAGATAGATTAGTTAGAAAGAAAGATAGATAGATTAGTTAGAAAGAAAGAAAGATAGATTAGTTAGAAAGAAAGATTAGTTAGAAAGAAAGATAGATTAGTTAGAAAGAAAGATAGATTAGTTAGAAAGAAAGATAGATTAGTTAGAAAGAAAGAAAGATTAGTTAGAAAGAAAGATAGATTAGTTAGAAAGAAAGAAAGATTAGTTAGAAAGAAAGATAGATTAGTTAGAAAGAAAAAAGAAAGAAAGATAGATTAGTTAGAAAGAAAAAATGATAGAATAGTTAGAAAGAAAGAAAGAAATATGGATAGATTAGAAAGAAAGAAAGAAGGATAGATTAGTTAGTTAGAAAGATAGATTAGTTAGAAAGAAAGATAGATTAGTTAGAAAGAAAGAAAGATTAGTTAGAAAGAAAGATAGATTAGTTAGAAAGAAAGAAAGATTAGTTAGAAAGAAAGATAGATTAGTTAGAAAGAAAGAAAGATAGATAGATTAGTTAGAAAGAAAGAAAGATAGATTAGTTAGAAAGAAGAAAGATAGATAGATTAGTTAGAAAGAAAGATAGATAGATTAGTTAGAAAGAAAGATTAGTTAGAAAGAAAGATAGATTAGTTAGAAAGAAAGATAGATTAGTTAGAAAGAAAGATAGATTAGTTAGAAAGAAAGAAAGATTAGTTAGAAAGAAAGATAGATTAGTTAGAAAGAAAGAAAGATTAGTTAGAAAGAAAGATAGATTAGTTAGAAAGAAAAAAGAAAGAAAGATAGATTAGTTAGAAAGAAAAAATGATAGAATAGTTAGAAAGAAAGAAAGAAATATGGATAGATTAGAAAGAAAGAAAGAAGGATAGATTAGTTAGTTAGAAAGATAGATTAGTTAGAAAGAAAGATAGATTAGTTAGAAAGAAAGAAAGATTAGTAGAAAGAAAGATAGATTAGTTAGAAAGAAAGAAAGATTAGTTAGAAAGAAAGATAGATTAGTTAGAAAGAAAGAAAGATAGATAGATTAGTTAGAAAGAAAGAAAGATAGATTAGTTAGAAAGAAGAAAGATAGATAGATTAGTTAGAAAGAAAGATAGATAGATTAGTTAGAAAGAAAGAAAGATAGATTAGTTAGAAAGAAAGATTAGTTAGAAAGAAAGATAGATTAGTTAGAAAGAAAGATAGATTAGTTAGAAAGAAAGAAAGATTAGTTAGAAAGAAAGATAGATTAGTTAGAAAGAAAGAAAGATTAGTTAGA
>JAPDVR010000009.1:6512156-6807156 GCA_026230005.1 Gila orcuttii
AAGAAAGAAAGAAAGAGATTAGTTAGAAAGAAAGAAAGGTAGATTAGTTAGAATGAAAGAAAGAGATTAGTTAGAAAGAAAGAAAGAAAGAAAGAAAGAAAGAAAGAAAGAAAGAAAGAAAGAAAGAAAGAAAGAAAGAAAGAAAGAAAGAAAGAAAGAGATTAGTTAGAAAGAAAGAAAGGTAGATTAGTTAGAATGAAAGAAAGAGATTAGTTAGAAAGAAAGAAAGAAAGAAAGAAATAAAGAAAGAAAAAAGGACAGATTAGTTAGTTAGAAAGAAAGATAGATTAGTTAGAAAGAAAGATAGATTAGTCAGAAAGAAAGAAAGATAGATTAGTTAGAAAGAAAGATAGATTAGTCCGAAAGAAAGAAAGATAGATTAGTTAGAAAGAAAGAAAGATAGATAGATTAGTTAGTTAGAAAGAAAGAAAGATTAGTTAGAAAGAAAAAAGATAGATTAGTTAGAAAGAAAGATAAGTTAGAAAGAAAGAAAGAAAGAAAGAAAGAAAGAAAGAAAGATAGATTAGTTAGAAAGAAAGAAAGAAAGAAAGAAAGAAAGAAAGAAAAAATTATAGATTAGTTAGTTAGAAAGAAAGATAGAGTAGTTAGAAAGAAAGAAAGATAGATTAGTTAGAAAGAAAGAAAGATAGATTAGTTAGAAAGAAAGAAAGATAGATTAGTTAGAAAGAAAGAAAGATAGATTAGTTAGAAAGAAAGATAGATAGATTAGTTAGAAAGAAAGATAGATAGATTAGTTAGAAAGAAAGAAAGATAGATTAGTTAGAAAGAAAAAGATAGATTAGTTAGAAAGAAAGAAAGATTAGTTAGAAATAAAGAAAGATAGATTAGTTAGAAATAAAGAAAGATAGATTAGTTAGAAAGAAAGAAAGATAGATTAGTTAGAAAGAAAGAAAGATAGATTAGTTAGAAAGAAAGAAATAAATATGGATCGATTAGTCGGAAAGAAAAAAGATTGATTAGTTAGAAAGAAAGAAATATGGATAGATTAGTTAGTTAGAAAGAAAGATAGATTAGTTATAAAGAAAGAAAGATAGATTAGTTATAAAGAAAGAAAGAAAGAAAGAAAGATAGATAGATTAGTTAGAAAGAAAGAAAGATAGATTAGTTAGAAAGAAAGAAATATGGATAGATTAGTTAGTTAGAAAGAAAGTTAGATTAGTTAGAAAGAAAAAAGATAGATAGATTAGTTAGAAAGAAAGATAGATTAGTTATAAAGAAAGAAAGATAGATTAGTTATAAAGAAAGAAAGAAAGAAAGAAAGAAAGATAGATTAGTTAGAAAGAAAGAAAGAAAGAAAGAAAGATAGATTAGTCGGAAAGAAAAAAGATTGATTAGTTAGAAAGAAAAAAGATATATAGATAAGTTAGAAAGAAAGAAAGATAGATTAGTTAGAAAGAAAGAAAGATAGATTAGTTAGAAAGAAGAAAGATAGATTAGTTAGAAAGAAAAAAGATATATAGATAAGTTAGAAAGAAAGAAAGATAGATTAGTTAGAAAGAAAGAAAGATAGATTAGTTAGAAAGAAGAAAGATAGATTAGTTAGAAAGAAAAAAGATATATAGATAAGTTAGAAAGAAAGAAAGATAGATTAGTTAGAAAGAAAGAAAGATAGATTAGTTAGAAAGAAAAAGATAGATAGATTAGTTAGAAAGAAAGAAAGATAGATTAGTTAGAAAGAAAGATAGATAGATTAGTTACAAAAGAAAGAAAGAAAGATAGATTAGTCAGAAAGAATGAAAGATAGATTAGTCAGAAAGAATGAAAGATAGATTAGTTAGAAAGAAAAAAGATAGATAGATTAGTTAGAAAGAAAGAAAGAAAGATTAGTTATAAAGAAAGATAGATAGATTAGTTATAAAGAAAGAAAGAAAGATAGATTAGTCAAAGAAAGAAAGATAGATTAGTTAGAAAGAAAGATTTAGTACAGATAGATAGATAGATAGATAGATAGATAGATAGATAGATAGATAGATAGATAGATAGATAGATAGATAGATAGATAGATAGATAGATAGTTCATTAGTACATATAGAATGGTAGTTTAATTGAGTCTAGGGCTTCAGGGAGTTTAGATTTGAGTTTTTGTGTTGTACACTACTGGGCCACCGTAGTCTTGGCTCAATTTGAACATGTTGCAATGAAAGTCAATGGGATTTTTATGGTTTTTAATATTAATTTTTAAGAAATCTGAAAGTCAAATCATTCTGAAAAGATATAGCAACTCGAGTCAGAACAGTCTGAAGGTCTGACCCGAGTTTGGAGTTTGTAGAGTTAAAGCTCTAGGAGGAGTTAGATATAGACATTTTTGAGTAATAACAATAATAATAACTAGAAAAAGTTCGTCGAGACAAACTTTAAGTTGGCTTGTGAAAGTTTGGACCAATAAGTTTGAAGAAGTTTAAAGTAGTTTGAAGTTTAAAGTAGTTTGAAGTTTAAATTAGTTTGAATTTTAAAGTAGTTTGAAGTTTAAATTAGTCCTCATTAGGCAATTAGTAGGCAGTTGCTAGGGTGTTCTGGGGGTTGCTAGGCAGTTGCTAGGGTGTTCTAGGGTATTTTGGGTGGTTGCTATGGTGTTGCTAGGGTGTTTTAAGGTATTTTGGGTGTTTGCCAGGGTGTTCTGGGTGGTTGCTAGGCAGTTGCTAGGGTGTTCTGGGAGGTTGCTATGGTGTTGCTAGGGTGTTCTAGGCTTTTTTGGGTGGTTGCTATGGTGTTGCTAGGATGTTCTAGGGTATTTCGGGTGGTTGCTAGGGTGTTCTGGGTGGTTGCTAGGCAGTTGCTAGGGTGTTCTGGGAGGTTGCTATGGTGTTGCTAGGGTGTTCTAGGCTTTTTTGGGTGGTTGCTATGGTGTTGCTAGGATGTTCTAGGGTATGTCGGGTGGTTGCTAGGGTGTTCTGGGTGGTTGCTAGGCAGTTGCTAGGGTTTTCTGGTGGTTGCTAGGGTGTTGCTATGGTGTTGCTAGGGTGATTTAAGGTATTTTGGGTGGTTGCTAGGCAGTTGCTAGGGTGTTCTAGGGTATTTTGGGTGGTTGCTATCGTGTTGCTAGAAAGAAAGATGTTAGAAAGAAAGATTAGAAAGAGAGAAAGAAAGAAAGATAGAAAGATTAGTTAGAAAGAAATAAAGTTAGAAAGAAAGATTAGCTAGAAAGAAAGAAAGTTAGAAAGGAAGATTAGAAAGAAAGAGAGAAAGAAAGAAAGATAGAAAGATTAGTTAGAAAGAAAGAAAGAAAGATAGAAAGATTAGTTAGAAAGAAAGAAAGATTGAAAGAAAGATTAGAAAGAAAGAGAGAAAGAAAGATAGAAAGTTTAGTTAGAAAGAAAGAAAGATTAGTTAGAAAGAAGGATTAGAAAGAAAGAAAGATAGAAAGATTAGTTAAAAAGAAAGAAAGTTAGAAAGAAAGAAAGGAAGATTAGAAAGAAAGAAAGATTAGTTAGAAAGATTGAAAGAAAGAGAGAAAGAAAGAAAGATAGATAGAAAGATTAGTTATAAAGAAAGAAAGAAAGATTGAAAGAAAGATTAGAAAGAAAGAGAGAAAGAAAGAAAGAAAGAAAGAAAGAAAGATTAGTTAGAAAGAAAGAAAGAAAGATTAGAAAGAAAGAGAGAAAGAAAGAAAGAAAGATAGATAGAAAGATTAGTTATAAAGAAAGAAAGATTAGTTAGAAAGAAATAGATTAGTTAGAAAAGAAAGAAAGAAAGATTAGTTAGAAAGAAAGAAAGATAGATTAGTTAGAAAGAAAGAAAGATAGATTAGTTAGAAAGAAAAAGATAGATTAGTTAGAAAGAAAGAAAGATAGATTAGTTAGAAAGAAAGAAAGATAGATTAGTTAGAAAGAAAGATAGATAGATTAGTTAGAAAGAAAGAAAGATTAGTTAGAAAGAAAGATAGATAGATTAGTTAGAAAGAAAGAAAGAAAGATAGATTAGTTAGAAATAAATAAATAAGGATCGATTAGTCGGAAAGAAAAAAGATTGATTAGTTAGAAAGAAAGAAATATGGATAGATTTAGTTAGAAAGAAAGTTAGATTAGTTAGAAAGAAAAAAGATAGATAGATTAGTTAGAAAGAAAGATAGATTAGTTATAAAGAAAGAAAGATAGATAAGTTAGAAAGAAAGAAAGAAAGATAGATTAGTCGGAAAGAAAAAAGATTGATTAGTTAGAAAGAAAGAAATATAGATTAGTTAGAAAGAAAAAAGATAGATTAGTTAGAAAGAAAAAAGATATATAGATAAGTTAGAAAGAAAGATAGATTAGTTAGAAAGAAAGAAAGATAGATTAGTCAGAAAGAATGAAAGATAGATTAGTCAGAAAGAAAAGATAGATTAGTTAGAAAGAAAAAAGATAGATAAGTTAGAAAGAAAAAAGATAGATAGATAAGTTAGAAAGAAAAAAGATAGATAGATTAGTTAGAAAGAAAAAAGATAGATAAAGAAAGAAAGAAAGAAAGAAAGAAAAAAAAAAAGGATAGATTAGTTAGAAAGATAGAGTAGTTAGAAAGAAAGATAGATTAGTTAGAAAGAAAAAAGATAGATAGATTAGTTATAAAGAAAGAAAGAAAGATAGATTAGTCAAAGAAAGAAAGATAGATTAGTTAGAAAGAATGATTTAGTAACAGATAGATAGATAGTTCATTAGTACATATAGAATGGTAGTTTAATTGAGTCTAGGGCTTCAGGGAGTTTAGATTTGAGTTTGTGTTGTACACTACTGGGCCACCGTAGTCTTGGCTCAATTTGAACATGTTGCAATGAAAGTCAATGGGATTTTTATGGTTTTTAATATTAATTTTTAAGAAATCTGAAAGTCAAATCATTCTGAAAAGATATAGCAACTCGAGTCAGAACAGTCTGAAGGTCTGACCCGAGTTTGGAGTTTGTAGAGTTAAAGCTCTAAGAGGAGTTAGATATAGAAATTGAGTAATAACAATAATAATAACTAGAAAAAGTTCGTCGAGACAAACTTTAAGTTGGCTTGTGAAAGTTTGGACCAATAAGTTTGAAGAAGTTTAAAGTAGTTTGAAGTTTAAATTAGTCCTCATTAGGCAATTAGTAGGCAGTTGCTAGGGTGTTCTAGGGTATTTTGGGTGGTTGCTATGGTGTTTTAAAGTATTTTTAAGATAGAGTAGTTAGAAAGAAAGATAGATTAGTTAGAAAGAAAGAGTCACGGTGAGACACGGAGATGAACCCAAACGCAGACAGTATAAAATAAGACACGGTTTAATGACAAAAACAGGAAAACAAAACCCATGAGACGGCAAAACAGATGGAACACAGAATACCAGACTGACTAGACCAGGGATCACCAACCCTGCTCCTGGAGAGCTACTGTCCTGCAGACTTCAGTTCCAACCCTGTTCCAACACACATGCATGTAATTATCAAGTAACCCTGAACAGCTTGATTAGCTGGTCCAGGTGTGTTTGATTGGGGTTGGAGCTAAAATCTGCAGGACAGTAGCTCTCCAGGAGCAGGGTTGGTGACCCCTGGACTAGACTAAACTGGGAAACAAATGAACAAGAAAACAAACAAGACTTCAAGAGATGCTAACAATGACTAGATGTACACAGGGTACTCACGATCAACGTATAACAATGAACCGACACAAGACAGCAAACACAAGGGGATTAAATAGGACGACTAATCAAACATAACAGGTGACACGGGTGAAACACTAATGACAGAATCAGGATAACAAGGGGGCGGGGTAACGAGACGAGACAACACAAGCACATGACCAAAACACAAGGCCATGTGCTTGCACACAGAACATGGGTCTGTCATGATCCTGCCAAAATACTAGAACTCACAGACCTGATGGCAGAATCATGACAGTACCCCCTCCTTAAAGAGCGGCTACCAGACGCTCCCCAAGGAGACATTAAACGCGGGACAAGACTGACAGAGACATAGACCAGACCCAACAAAACATGACAAATAATAAAAGGGGCATACAAGCGTGAACAATGACCGGGTTGGGGTGAAACATCAGAAAAAATAAACAAGGAAGGGGAGGCGGAGGGACAACAGAGTCTTTGAGCGAGAGTCCAGGGTGGGTGGGCGGGACGGTGATCTTGGAACTACAGGGTGTGGGCTTAGGACGGGGGACCCGAACGGACTTGGGTGGAGTGGTGTGAGTAGACGGAGAAACAGTCCTAGGTTGAACCATGACAGGGGAAACAAACGGGAGTCCGGGGGCAGTAGAGACAGGGACACACGAGGAGACAGTCCGGGGACTTCTGACAGGGAACATGGTTGGTGACGGGACAGGACTGGGTGCCGCACTCACGGCGACCGGCTCTGGAACAGCGCTTGCCGTAGCGGGCTCTGGAACAGCGCTTGCCGTAGCGGGCTCTGGAACAGCGCTTGCCGTAGCGGGCTCTGGAACAGCGCTTGCCGTAGCGGGCTCTGGAACAGCGCTTGCCGTAGCGGGCTCTGGAACAGCGCTTGCCGTAGCGGGCTCTGGAACAGCGCTTGCCGTAGCGGGCTCTGGAACAGCGCTTGCCGTAGCGGGCTCTGGAACAGCGCTTGCCGTAGCGGGCTCTGGATGACAGTACCCCCTCCTTAAGGGCTCTGGAACGGGCACTGGGTTCAGCTCCGAAACACCGAACACCGGCCTCTCTAAGATCCGAGCCAGACACTCCAGATAGTCCCAGCTCAGGAAGGCAGAC
This sequence comes from Gila orcuttii, assembly GCA_026230005.1. NCBI lineage: Eukaryota > Metazoa > Chordata > Actinopteri > Cypriniformes > Leuciscidae > Gila > Gila orcuttii. The sequence continues at coordinate 6,518,841 of JAPDVR010000009.1, forward strand.
GGGGCGTGAACAGTCTCTAGCTGGACAGACGGGGCGTGAACAGTCTCTAGCTGGACAGACGGGACGTGAACTGGCTCTGGCTGGGCAGACGCAGGTCTCCTCTTCTTCCTCCTGATTCGCGGAGCCGATGATGCCTCGGGAGTCGAACTGGGACGAGTCTGTTCTCCAAGCCTCACGAAGCCTAACCTCAGATCCTCCGGGATCACCGGCAGACAGGCAGGAGGTGACGACACCATGGGACCCTGTGACTCCCGACGAACCAAGCAGTCCACCATGTCCCGGAACGAGCGGTGGGCCAGCCTCTCCCGTTCCGCCAGAGGTGGAGGAACTTTGAGACCCGCGATGAGGTAACGGTTAACCAGGCTCTCCGGTAAAAAATTTATCTTTGCCTCCACGGCCTGAGCATATCCTCTCAGGGACCTCTCTCCCTGGGGAGGGAAAGGAAGCTTGCCCAACTTGCTGTCGTTGATAGCTGACTGCCACCATAGTTCCTGGTCAGCTGATTGTTGTCTTAGTGGGGATGACATACTGTCCGCTGGGTTCAGAATGGGTCGGTTCATTCTGTCACGGTGAGACACGGAGATGAACCCAAACGCAGACAGTATAAAATAAGACACGGTTTAATGACAAAAACAGGAAAACAAAACCCATGAGAGGGCAAAACAGATGGAACACAGAATACCAGACTGACTAGACTAAACTGGGAAACAAATGAACAAGAAAACAAACAAGACTTCAAGAGATGCTAACAATGACTAGATGTACACAGGGTACTCACGATCAACGTATAACAATGAACCGACACAAGACAGCAAACACAAGGGGATTAAATAGGACGACTAATCAAACATAACAGGTGACACGGGTGAAACACTAATGACAGAATCAGGATAACAAGGGGGCGGGGTAACGAGACGAGACAACACAAGCACATGACCAAAACACAAGGCCATGTGCTTGCACACAGAACATGGGTCTGTCATGATCCTGCCAAAATACTAGAACTCACAGACCTGATGGCAGAATCATGACAGATAGATTAGTTAGAAAGAAAGATAGATAGATTAGTTAGAAAGAAAGAAAGATTAGTTAGAAAGAAAGATAGATTAGTTAGAAAGAAAGAAAGATAGATTAGTTAGAAAGAAAGAAATAAATATGGATCGATTAGTCGGAAAGAAAAAAGATTGATTAGTTAGAAAGAAAGAAATATGGATAGATTAGTTAGTTAGAAAGAAAGTTAGATTAGTTAGAAAGAAAAAAGATAGATAGATTAGTTAGAAAGAAAGATAGATTAGTTATAAAGAAAGAAAGATAGATTAGTTATAAATAAAGAAAGAAAGAAAGAAAGATAGATAGATTAGTTAGAAAGAAAGAAAGATAGATTAGTTAGAAAGAAAGAAATATGGATAGATTAGTTAGTTAGAAAGAAAGTTAGATTAGTTAGAAAGAAAAAAGATAGATAGATTAGTTAGAAAGAAAGATAGATTAGTTATAAAGAAAGAAAGATAGATTAGTTATAAAGAAAGAAAGAAAGAAAGAAAGAAAGATAGATTAGTTAGAAAGAAAGAAAGAAAGAAAGAAAGATAGATTAGTCGGAAAGAAAAAAGATTGATTAGTTAGAAAGAAAAAAGATATATAGATAAGTTAGAAAGAAAGAAATATAGATTAGTTAGAAAGAAAGAAATATAGATTAGTTAGAAAGAAGAAAGATAGATTAGTTAGAAAGAAAAAAGATATATAGATAAGTTAGAAAGAAAGAAAGATAGATTAGTTAGAAAGAAAGAAAGATAGATTAGTTAGAAAGAAAAAGATAGATAGATTAGTTAGAAAGAAAGAAAGATAGATTAGTTAGAAAGAAAGATAGATAGATTAGTTACAAAAGAAAGAAAGAAAGATAGATTAGTCAGAAAGAATGAAAGATAGATTAGTCAGAAAGAATGAAAGATAGATTAGTTAGAAAGAAAAAAGATAGATAGATTAGTTAGAAAGAAAGAAAGAAAGATTAGTTATAAAGAAAGATAGATAGATTAGTTATAAAGAAAGAAAGAAAGATAGATTAGTCAAAGAAAGAAAGATAGATTAGTTAGAAAGAAAGATTTAGTACAGATAGATAGATAGATAGATAGATAGATAGATAGATAGATAGATAGATAGATAGATAGATAGATAGATAGATAGATAGATAGATAGATAGATAGTTCATTAGTACATATAGAATGGTAGTTTAATTGAGTCTAGGGCTTCAGGGAGTTTAGATTTGAGTTTTTGTGTTGTACACTACTGGGCCACCGTAGTCTTGGCTCAATTTGAACATGTTGCAATGAAAGTCAATGGGATTTTTATGGTTTTTAATATTAATTTTTAAGAAATCTGAAAGTCAAATCATTCTGAAAAGATATAGCAACTCGAGTCAGAACAGTCTGAAGGTCTGACCCGAGTTTGGAGTTTGTAGAGTTAAAGCTCTAGGAGGAGTTAGATATAGACATTTTTGAGTAATAACAATAATAATAACTAGAAAAAGTTCGTCGAGACAAACTTTAAGTTGGCTTGTGAAAGTTTGGACCAATAAGTTTGAAGAAGTTTAAAGTAGTTTGAAGTTTAAAGTAGTTTGAAGTTTAAATTAGTTTGAATTTTAAAGTAGTTTGAAGTTTAAATTAGTCCTCATTAGGCAATTAGTAGGCAGTTGCTAGGGTGTTCTGGGGGTTGCTAGGCAGTTGCTAGGGTGTTCTAGGGTATTTTGGGTGGTTGCTATGGTGTTGCTAGGGTGTTTTAAGGTATTTTGGGTGTTTGCCAGGGTGTTCTGGGTGGTTGCTAGGCAGTTGCTAGGGTGTTCTGGGAGGTTGCTATGGTGTTGCTAGGGTGTTCTAGGCTTTTTTGGGTGGTTGCTATGGTGTTGCTAGGATGTTCTAGGGTATTTCGGGTGGTTGCTAGGGTGTTCTGGGTGGTTGCTAGGCAGTTGCTAGGGTTTTCTGGTGGTTGCTAGGGTGTTGCTAGGGTGTTCTATGGTATTTTGGGTGGTTGCTATGGTGTTGCTAGGGTGTTTTAAGGTATTTTGGGTGGTTGCCAGGGTGTTCTGGGTGGTTGCTAGGCAGTTGCTAGGGTGTTCTGGGAGGTTGCTATGGTGTTGCTAGGGTGTTCTAGGCTTTTTTGGGTGGTTGCTATGGTGTTGCTAGGATGTTCTAGGGTATGTCGGGTGGTTGCTAGGGTGTTCTGGGTGGTTGCTAGGCAGTTGCTAGGGTTTTCTGGTGGTTGCTAGGGTGTTGCTATGGTGTTGCTAGGGTGATTTAAGGTATTTTGGGTGGTTGCTAGGCAGTTGCTAGGGTGTTCTAGGGTATTTTGGGTGGTTGCTATCGTGTTGCTAGAAAGAAAGATGTTAGAAAGAAAGATTAGAAAGAGAGAAAGAAAGAAAGATAGAAAGATTAGTTAGAAAGAAATAAAGTTAGAAAGAAAGATTAGCTAGAAAGAAAGAAAGTTAGAAAGGAAGATTAGAAAGAAAGAGAGAAAGAAAGAAAGATAGAAAGATTAGTTAGAAAGAAAGAAAGAAAGATAGAAAGATTAGTTAGAAAGAAAGAAAGATTGAAAGAAAGATTAGAAAGAAAGAGAGAAAGAAAGATAGAAAGTTTAGTTAGAAAGAAAGAAAGATTAGTTAGAAAGAAATAGATTAGTTAGAAAAGAAAGAAAGAAAGAAATAAAGATTAGTTAGAAAGAAGGATTAGAAAGAAAGAAAGATAGAAAGATTAGTTAAAAAGAAAGAAAGTTAGAAAGAAAGAAAGGAAGATTAGAAAGAAAGAAAGATTAGTTAGAAAGATTGAAAGAAAGATTAGAAAGAAAGAGAGAAAGAAAGAAAGATAGATAGAAAGATTAGTTATAAAGAAAGAAAGAAAGATTGAAAGAAAGATTAGAAAGAAAGAGAGAAAGAAAGAAAGAAAGAAAGAAAGATTAGTTAGAAAGAAAGAAAGAAAGATTAGAAAGAAAGAGAGAAAGAAAGAAAGAAAGATAGATAGAAAGATTAGTTATAAAGAAAGAAAGATTAGTTAGAAAGAAATAGATTAGTTAGAAAAGAAAGAAAGAAAGATTAGTTAGAAAGAAAGATTAGAAAGAGAGAAAGAAAGAAAGATAGAAAGATTAGTTAGAAAGAAAGAAAGATTAGAAAGAAAGATAGAAAGATTAGTTAGAAAGAAAGAAAGATTAGTTAGAAAGAAATAGATTAGTTAGAAAAGAAAGAAAGAAAGAAAGAAAGAAAGAAAGAAAGAAAGAAAGAAAGAAAGAAAGAAAGATTAGTTAGAAAGAAAGATTAGAAAGAAAGAAAGATAGAAAGATTAGTTAAAAAGAAAGAAATTTATAAAGAAAGATTAGTTAGAAAGAAAGAAAGAAAGAAAGATTAGTTAGAAAGAAAGATTAGTTAGAAAGAAAGACTAGTTAGAAAGAAAGAAAGAAAGAAAGAAAAATTAGTTAGAAAGAAATAGATTAGCTAGAAAAGAAAGAAAGATAGATTAGTTAGAAAAGAAAGAAAGAAATATAGATTAGTTAGAAAGAAAGAAAGAAAGATAGATTAGTTAGAAAGAAAGAAAGATTAGTAAGAAAGAAAGAAAGATTACTTAGAAAGAAAGAATGAAAGAGATTAGTTAGAAAGAAAGAAAGAAAAAGATAGATAGATAGATGAAATAGTCAGATGATAGATAGATAGATAGATAGATAGATAGATAGATAGATAGATAGATAGATAGATAGATAGATAGATAGATAGATAGATAAAATAGTCAGATGATAGATAGATAGATAGATAGATAGATAGATAGATAGATAGATAGATAGATAGATAGATAGATAGATAGATAGATAGATAGATAGATAGATAGATAGATAGATAGATAGATAGATAGATAAAATAGTCAGATGATAGATAGATAGAAATAGTTAGATGATAGAAAGATTAGTAAGAAAGAAAGAGAGAAAGAAAAAGAGAGAGAAAGAAAGATTAGAAAGAAAGAGATTAGTTAGAAAGAAAGATAGAAAGAAAGATAGATTAGTTAGAAAGAAAGATTAGTAAGAAAGAAAGAAAGATTAGTTAGAAAGAAAGAATGAAAGATAGATTAGTTAGAAAGAAAGAAAGAAAAAGATAGATAGATAGATAGATAGATAGATAAAATAGTCAGATGATAGATAGATAGATAGATAGATAGATAGATAGATAGATAGATAGATAGATAGATAGATAGATAGATTAGATAAAATAGTCAGATGATAGATAGATAGAAATAGTTAGATGATAGAAAGATTAGTAAGAAAGAAAGAAAGAAAGAGAAAGAAAAAGAGAGAGAAAGAAAGATTAGAAAGAAAGAATGGGTAGATAGATAGATAGAAAAGTGTCATAGATAGATGAGTTTATTAGTTTAAATGAGTCTCAATGGCTCATATAGTATATAGAATGGCAGTTTGATTCAGTCTAGGGCTTCAAGGTATTTAGATTTGAATTTTTGACAGTTGGGGAGTTTGAAAATCTGAACATTCCGCAATGTTAAGTCAATGGGATTTTCAAATGGTTTTTTTTGAGTTTTGATTGTCATTTTTAGGAAAACCGTAAGTCCGATCAGTCTGAAAAGATATAGCAACTCGAGTCAGAACAGTTTGAGTGTCCGAGCCGAGTTTGGAGTAAGTGGAGTTAAAGCTCTAGGAGGAGTTAGATATAGAAATTTCACTGCTAAGAAGAAGAAGAAGAATAATAACTAGAAAAAGTTCGTCGAGACAAACTTTAAGTTGGCTTGTGAAAGTTTTGACCAGAAAGTTTGAAGAAGTTTAAAGTAGTTTAAAGTTTAGACTAGTTTAAAGTTTAGATTAGTTTAAAGTTTAGATTAGTTTAAAGTTTAAAGTAGTTTGAAGTTTAAATTAGTTTAAGTTTAAATTAGTTTAAGTTTAAATTAGTTAAAAGTAGTTTCAAGTAATTTAAAGTAGTTTAAAGTATAGTTTGAAGTAATTTAAAGTTGCTAGGGTGTTTCTAGTGGGTTGCTAAGGTGTTCTGGGTGGTTGCTAAGGTATTTTGGGTGGTTGCTAGGGTGTTATGGGTGGTTGCTTGGTGGTTGCTAAGGTATTTTGGTTGGTTACTAGGGGTTTCTGGGTGGTTTAGAGTTTATAAATTAATGGATTCATGAGTTTATGAGTGTACGAGTTTATAAGTTTAAATCTATTTCTAAAAGTTCAGAGTTTATTAATTTAAGAGTTTGTAAGTGTATCAATTCATGAGTTTAATGAAAGTTTATAAGTTTAAATGAAAAAAAATTAGTAGTTTGAAGTAAAAATTAGTTTAAAGTTTAAATTAGTTTAAATTAGTTTGAAGTGTAAAGTATATCTTGAAGTAGATAGATGAGTTTACACACACACACACACACACTCAGATTTTATGAGTTTAAGAGTTCATAAGTGTATGAATTCATGAGTTTATAAGTGTACGAAATGATAAGTTTATGAATTCATGAGTTAAGAATTGTATGGATTCATGAGTTTATAGTTTATAAGTTTAAATGAGTCTAAGAGTTCAAGTTTAGAGTTTATTAATTTATTATGAGTTTAATAGTTTAAGTGTAGATAGATAAGTGTCATAGATGAGTTTATTAGTATAAATGAGTAAGAGTTCAAAGTTTATTAATTTATGAGTTTAAGAGTCATAAGTGTATGAATTCATGAGTTTATAAGTGTATGAATTCATGAGTTCATAAGTACGAATTCATGAGTTTATAAGTGTAAAAGTTTATGAGTGTAGAGTTTATAAGTTTAAATGGGTAAGAGTTCAAAGTTTATTAATTTATGAGCTCTAAGTTTATAAGTGTATGAATTCATGAGTTTATAAGTTTAAATGAGTCTAAGAGTTCAAGTTTAGAGTTCATAAATTTATTGTGTATCAATTCATGAGTTTAATGAAAGTTTATAAGTTTAAATGAAGTAAATTTAGTAGTTTGAAGTTAAAATTAGTTTAAAGTTTAAATTATTGTAAATTAGTTTGAAGTGTAAAGTAGTTTGAATTAGTTTAAATAAGTTTAAATGAGTTAGTTTAAATGAGTAAGAGTTCAGAGTTTATTAATTTATGAGTTTAAGAGTTCATAAGTGTATGAATTCATGAGTTTTAAGTGTATGAGTTTAGAGTTTATAAGTTTAAATGAGTCTAAGAGTTCAAGTTTAGAGTTCATAAATTTATTATGAGTTTAAGAGTTTAAGTGTAGATAGAAAAGTGTCATAGATAGATGAGTTTATTAGTTTAAATGAGTCTCAATGGCTCATATAGTATATAGAATGGCAGTTTGATTCAGTCTAGGGCTTCAAGGTATTTAGATTTGAATTTTTGACAGTTGGGGAGTTTGAAAATCTGAACATTCCGCAATGTTAAGTCAATGGGAGTTTTTTCCGACTTTGATCGTCATTTTTAGGAAAACCGTAAGTCCGATCAGTTAGAAAAGATATAGCAACTCGAGTCAGAACAGTTTGAGTGTCTGTGCCGAGTTTGGAGTATGTAGAGTTAAAGCTCTAGGAGGAGATTGATATAGAAATTTTTTGTAAGAATAATAATAATAATAAGTTTAAATAGGATTTCAGTAAGTTGGCTCTTACAAGCCAACTTAATAAGTTTAAGTACAATATCAGTAAGTTGGCTTTCACAAGCCAACTTAATTACATACATTAATCACAGCTGTTCTTACATGCAGGCATATTCAAAATATAAGTACAACATAAAAACATGTACACAATAAGTCCATTGTATCAAATCATTAGTTTCAATGTAAGTACATAGTACTTAAAGCCACTTAATATAAAATGGGACCCACTTTCTCCATTTGCTACCCTGTCTAATAAAGTACATGCAGGAGCGGCGTCTCTGTCAAGTCGAAGTTTGTCGCGGACGTGGAGCTCTCGGCATCTCGAAAACGCCACGCCGATATTGATCCTCGTTTTAGTTCTCTTTCTGTCCCAAAGTCTGCTTGCCATGATCCATAATGTTTGAACGAAACAACAACAGCATGAGCGTGCCGCTATACGTAACGCAGTTGTCCACGTCTGTCGCCATGGTTACTATGGCAGTATGAGCAGAAACCAGGAATATATTGCGGATATAACATCATTGACAGGCAACAAGTTACAAGGGATGGGCACTATTTTAAATTGTGAATTTCTCTGAATTTACAAATTCTTTACAAAAACATAAAAGATAATGGAAGTACACAATTGAAAGAAATATATAACACTGTGTAAGTGGTTTTTGGATATTTTGATACAAAATTCTTACATATTGTACCTTTAAACACCAATGTAGTGGGGTCTATGTTTTTTTATCAGTTTTATTTTGATAAACATGACACAACAAAATAACACGACTACATGAAAATAGATTTTACTGTTATAAAAACAGATTTGTGAGCATTAGTGGAACTGAAGGTGTGAGAATAAACACGAAACACGCGTGATCGTTGTCAGGCGGTGGATTCCGCAAATTGTGAAACAGCTGTATCAGAGCTCTTTTATTTTGTTTTATTTTTTTAACCTTTATTTAACCAGGAGAGAAGACTCTCTGAGTTTAAAATCTCTTTTACAGGAGTGTCCTGACCAAGAAAGGCAGCCGAGTTTGCATATATAGTTATACATCAAAGTTACGACATACAAAAAAAAACAAATAAATAAAACATAAAACATGCAACTGTTAAAAACATTTACACACCATTAAATTACTCTGAAGATCACTAATACATTTTTAATTGACTATACGACACCACATTTTTTAGCATCATCTCAGTATGGAGCCTCGTGAGTCTCTTGAGAAGCTGCGCTGTCAGTCCTCCGGCTGATCTCCGGGTCTCTGATGGCATACGTCACAGTCACGGGCCTCGGCGCGGACTCAAGTCGGACAGTATTTCTAACCGGCATGCAATGCTTCAAGTCAGCCTTCGATCGGTCTGCGCAGCGCTGTATGAAGTCTAACAAGCCTTTTCTCTCCGTCAGACTCACTTTATCAGTTTACATCGGCAGATTCGGCACGTTCGGGGAGGAGCGGTAATATTTTATGGTGTTACAGTAGTGAAATTACAAACAAGAAATACACATTCTGAAACATGAAATGAAATGAATAACAGGAAATTGAATTGCATCAAATCGTCCTTCTCCCATTTTCACCTCAAAGTTTTGGGTAGGCTGTGCTAAAGGCTCATTTTGTAAACCGTGTCCTCCATCAGTCTGTGTGCGGGAATAATTCATTCAGCTGTGTGAGCCTTCCTCTGTCTGACCCGCGGCAGTGTGTGTGTGTGTGTGGTGTAGTGTTTCAGAAAGCACAGGTGACCCGCTCTGTTGACCTCTGCTCCCCGTCAGCATCTCTGCTGTTTCAGTTCATCTGATTCCCTGTGACTGAGCTCTCACCTCATGTGAACCGACTCGGCCAATCAGTGTGTCCGATGCCAGAGACTCTGCTCTTCACTGTCTGCAGCTGTAGATTATCAGTCTGACTGACTGCAGACACTCGCGTTTTAATCTGAGCAGTTTTGTTTCTGTTTGTGAACCTGCAGCATGTTTGATGTGAAATATTAACAGCAAAACCATAAGACTGAGGTGGTACCGCGGGATCAGCTGATAATGCCATATTGTATTATTCATGTAGGCTACTTAGAAGAGTATGTCTGATAAACATGGTGTTATTGAGAACAAACTCCAGTGAATGATGCTGAGCTTATCACAACCACAGATTTATGATTATAACTTTGATTCTGCGTGTTTAAACACACAAGTGTGATTAACCTCAGATGCTCTATTCTTCTCTATTCTATTCTTGTCTGGTTCAGTGAATGAATCTCAAGCAACACATTTCACATGAGAATGAGTAACAGCCAGACTCTGGCTTCATTCGTCTTCAGTCGACACAGAGTACGAGTGTTTGAGACACTGAGCACATTCCCATGAATCTGTGTGTCGTATGATGAGAAAAGCACGTGTGTCTTTATGAACGTGTGGATTCTCTCTCCTCCCACAGTCCTTTGCGGCTCAGCGTTTCACACTGAGATTCAAGGCAGACTGTTATATAATATTTGTGTGTGCGCTCTTGGGCTGATATAGCGTGTGCGATCTCAGATCTCAGAGTTTGTTTGGGGTCCTTCTGATCGACACCAAAACACTGAGGTCCCTTGCAGCGGATTCCCCCTCTGGTTTACTTCAACTGATCTGGGTTTGATTCATTTCAAATGTACTATATGGGAAACACCCTTAAAGCATTTCATTAAGACGAATTCTTAAAGTCCCCCTGTAGTCAATAATTGTATCCCTTAAAACTCATCTTTGATCACCAAAATGACATATTTAATTTTTTTTCCTTGAAAAATATTCTTTATGCCTTAAAATACCTTGAATGTAACTTATTTAGTATTCACGGTTCTATGAATATGCAAATGAGCCCCGCCTCCACTCACTCACTCACTCAGAGATCCACTCGTTGACGATCACACGTTGATCTGATTGGTTACAAGGTAGTTTGTGACGTCAGAAACACCAGCGATTTCAAACCGTGTTTTTGAGACTGTCTTTGGTTCACTGCAGTTTTAAGGAGAAAATACTCAGCAATGCTGTCGACTTATGAATTTACTCATGGTTTATCTTACAGCATATTAAAAACACCACATAGACATATAAACAACATTAAAAGCTGGATTTTCACCACATGATTTCATCAAAAACAAGAGGTCTATGACACCTGGAGAAAGGCCAGCATCGGTCAGCGTGTTGCTTGTGTTTGTGAGTCTCACTCACTCGTCTTCTGTTTGTTGACGCTCATAGAGTAACGTTACAGATGTTTTCCAGCATTTAGAGTCACTGAGATTCTCCAGCGACTGTGTAAACCAGAACAAGAAGACGGTCTCAAAGCTTCACAAGTACCACAGTTTCTGCAGTATAAAGTGTGTATGGGTGTGCACACTATGTGAAGTTTCAGTATATGACAAAGCAAACCGCATCAGTGGATCTCCAGTCTGACGAATTAGACGTAATATCCAGTGTGATTTTAACGGCTCTACTTTGACTCATTTTAGATATAGACAGTCGAACGGCATGGCATTTTACACAAAACTGTAGTCAGATAGAGTAAATGGTGTATTTGGCGTAATGTTTGAGGAGGGATGCTGAAAACTGATGAGGAACGAAGGTGAGTCAACTGTGTAGAAACTCTAAAATTTGCTGGGTTATTTTTTTACCCAGACTGCTGGGTTCTGCATGTTTGGTCATTTTGTTGGGTTATTTACAAAGTGTTGGGTTGTTTTGTGTGTAACCCACTGCTGGCTTAAATTTCATATAAATAGCATTTACTGCAAGGAAATATAAATAACCATAAATTAGGAAAAATTAGCCCAGCATTTAGTCAAGATGAGCAGAGTTTAGGTTATTTTTTGCAACCCAACCTGCTGGGTTACTTTAACCCAGCATGTGTTATGTCCAGCGCTGGGTTGCCAAATGGGTTGTTTTTAACCCAGCCATTTTAGAGTGAATATAGGCTTCCTCTCATGCTGATATGATTGGATGTGATAATTGCAGTTGAAGAGTTGATTGGATATATCATTAGAACATGCTCCTCCCAAACTTTGTTAATGAAACATCATTTTTTTAAGAAGACTTGGACACCACTCACCTGTATAATATTTCTCTTACAATTACTGTATTATAGTGAGAGCATACAGTATAGTACCCTAAAGTCAGTGTCTCGATGAACATACAGCAGCTGCAGTGTGTGTGTGTGTGTCCACTCATGATGTGATGTGATCCCAGTGAGTCTCAGGCCTGATGGAGGAGGAGGAAGAAGATGAGGATGATGCTCTGAATCACCTTCACTCAGTGGTGACCGATGACTTCATGACGTGGCCCATTTAAGGACCAATCAGAAATCGCGCTCTTCCCCTTTAAGAGCAGCTGCATTGCCTGGATAATAGATGCGCGCGCGTGACGCGTCATGTATCAGTCTCTATAGATGGATGATATAGCGATGCGATGTGCTGGACTCCTCCACAAACCCGCGGCGATGGACCTGGATTAACAGCACTGCCTCACATGCAGTGACGCATTTAACGGAGGTGAGAATGGACGCGTGTAATGATAATGATGATGATTCAGCGCGCAGCGTTTACAGGACGCGTTCAAAAACGCGAGTCGGAGCGCAAGAAGAACGCGTCCTGAATGAACGGCCCTTCGCACTCATTCATTATGCGCTGCTTTACTTGTGTTCAGTGTGCGTTTAAGCGCTCAATGTGGAGTAAGTGATGATTGAATCCGTTATAGTGGGTCACAGTCGCTGGTTCTGGTTCAGTGTCGGTCATCATCTGGACAGTGTTTAGTGTTGCGCGCGCGCGTGTGTGTGTTATTGATTCAGGCCTCGTGCACCGGCTTCATTCACAGAGATTCACAGCATCATGCATCACCCACCCAATAACAAACAACCTGGAATAATCAAGTGATACACACACACACACACACACACACACACACACACACACACACACACACACACACACACACACACACACACACACACACACACACACACGGCCCTTCTGTGGGTTTGAGGGGCCATAACATAAACATTTATAACACCACTGCACACAAGGACGCTTTTTCAGCACCAAGATTTTAGGTTAAATTGACACTGCTCAATATGAAAATGTGTATTTGATATTCTGTAACTGGTTGGTTGCTATTTCTTTTTAGTTATTCACGATTTTATCACCTTTTAGCTTTCACAGTACACACACACACACACACACACACACACACACACACACACAAATGGTTTGACAAATTAATAATAACAAATATACAATATAGTCTCTAATAATACGAGGACATAGAAACTGCATGTGTAAGACTTATACAGATATGTTGAGTGAATGTTGTGTCACTTCGGTAAATAAAATGTGTGTAATACTAATTTAGACTTGTGCAACAAAATCACAGTAAGCAAAAAGTGTGGCAGAACTGTTTTCAGTGGCATTTGAGGTCCTTCCTCATATTATTCCAAAAGTGTTTTTAGAGTTCAACAGTAAACTTGAATATCCACTAAGTAAACATTTCCATGATTTATTTTCTGTCAAACATGAGCATGACATGAGTGTGTACACAAACTCCTATTAATCTTTCAGAATATTCACAAAAACCTAACCTAAAAGAGTGTTGAGTAAAAATCTAGCTGAAGTGTGTTTTTGAGTTAACTTTATTGATTAAGCAATGACTTCCTGTTTCACTGGGCTGTAAATATGAGGAGACACACAGGCCAGATTCATACAGTCCTCAAACAACCCAGAATGGTAAATAGTTCAGTTCAGTCATTGAAGTGCTCTTTTCCTCCTTTTAGCCAATAATTAGGAAGTTTAAATCAACTGAAGATGTTAGTGTTAGTTTACCCAAAAATGAAAATGCTGTCAGTAATTTCTCACCTTCATGTCGTTCCAAACCCGTAAGACTTTTGTTCATCTTCAAAACACAAATGAAGATATTTTAAATTAAACCTGAGATATTTCTATTCACCAGAAACTCTGATGCTTCAAAACCTTCATAAAGAGATAGTAAAATAAACCCATATGAAAGGAGCGGTTTAATCCAAGTCTTCTAAAGAGACATTTCATTAAAGTCCCCTTGAAGTCAATCATTTTATCCCTTAAAACTCATCTTTGATCACCAAAATGCAGAACCATGAATATGGAAAATACTGAGATGCAAATAGTATTTTTACATAGTGTAAAAAAGAATATATCGCTAAGAAAATATGCTATTTTCACTTGGTGTAAATAGCCGCTGCCATAAAAAAAGATATTATTAGGATGTGTCCCCCAAGAGCTTTGACACAATTCATACACTGCTGATAGTCTGCTGGGAGCATCACAATAAAGTGTTCGCAGATATTAATCAGACGGTCTACTAATACTCTAATGACTTCTAGTTGACATGGAGTTGCAAAGTTACTTCATGTCTAAAGTGGGCCATCGAAATAAAGTGTAAGCAACATTTGTCTGGTGATATTTTTATTCTTCTAAATGTTTTGCTTTAATTAAAGATTAGATGTTTGTGAATATTTGGAAAAGTTCAAGAAGATACTTTTCCCCCAGTGTTTCTAGTGTTGGTGGAGGGTGCTGTATTGTTCTATATCAGTGTTACGCACTTGTCTTTATGCCTGTTATTTTCAGACAGATGCTGGTCTGTGTGTCTCTGCAGTCCGTGTCATTCTCTGCTTTATGATTGAAAGATAAATCTACTGTCCAGAGAGAAGAGAGCACTGTTTGTCTGTCAGAACAGGCATTAATAACACATGCTATACTGTATATGGCTTAGTCACATAGTTGGAAACACACACAGCCAGTACAGTAAACTCAGTACAATAGTAGGGATATGCAGATACTGTATTAATTTAGCATGACAAATTTGCTTTGATGTAAAAAAAAAAGTAAAAAAATCCAGATGTCATTCAAACCGAGAGAGCAGATGCTTTGGTTAACATGAATAATCTTGCAGTAGCTTCAGTCTGCTGACAGTTTGTGTTCTTCTTCTGCTGTTTCTCTATGCTGTAACATTTACTCAAAGTAGGCCTATGTTGAGTAAGTGTTGAATGTGTGTTCTGTGGCAATGGGTGTTGATACGTTTCAATAGTGTGGGTTCGGGATGATGTTGTTTCAAATATTGCATACATTTCCTTTAGACTTCCAAGCATCCAAGGTGATAAAATGTGTTTTTGATCAGTGCGGAAATACAGTCCTGCTTTGGCAGTCATAAGTATGTTCAGATATAATAGATCTTATATGATCATGTTCATATTCAGGCTTCATTCACTGATGTTCTGACGAGGTGAAACTTTCCTTTCTCAGTTTCATTTTTATGAAGCATTTTAAAGGTGACATTAATACTAGTGTCAATATTAACCGAGGCTATGACCATCCATGAAAATAGCTTCTACTTGCAAAATTGTGTAATACACTTTTTTTTTTGTTTGCTGTTGGGAATTATGATCTAAACAAAATGTTTCAAAATCACATTAAATTGACTTGCATGGAAAATTACCCTAATGCGTAAAGATGCTCATGTGTGATGGATTTTCTATGATTATAGTTTTCCTACCACATTTGGTTGATTTAATGTTCTTAAAAACACAAACATAATCTATTATAAACATAGACTGAATCCGAAACCGCTCCCTATACCCTCAAATATGGCGTTATTTAAAGGGACATTGTGTAGGAATTTCTCCCATCTAGCGGTGAAATTGTATTTTGCATTCAAACGAATTGTGCTCTCCAGCGCCTCGCTTTTTCAAATGCGTGTTGCATCTACGGTAGCTGTTATGTACCAAAAAGCTATGACAGGATGTCTTCTAATAGCACTTCGTCGAGTTTTTCTTCGGGTGAACAGGTTTGTTATTTCAAACAAACTGCAACTTGACACAACGAACAAATGAATGTTACAGTATGAATAATAACACCTCTCACTGCTCTGCTCCTCCGTTTCTGCTGCTTTCAGTCACGCGACGCTGGCTCTGAACGGAAACGCCTTGTGGAAACGCGTTCGCCTAGTACTTTTTGATCCTCTCTGCTATTATAGTTTTTCAAGATGGCGGAACGACATGGAAGCCTCCGTGGACCTACCCGTCACATGTATATAAAGATAATAAATTCTTCGTTTACGAGGATAAGTCAGATAATTGTCAGAGGTATTTGTACACCATTGAGGACATATTTATGAATAAAAATATTGATTTTAGATAATAAAATACCTAAAAAACTACACATTGTCCCTTTAAGGGAACAGCCATTAGTAGTTGTGTCCGAAACCATAGTGGACGTAATTGAGTGCACTTATTCAATCCCACAATGCACTGCAATAACGAGTGTACAACCGATGTAGGCTCAACGACTGTCTGAATTCACTCACTCATTTTTATTCACTCCTTCAAGTAAACAGTATTAGTGGACTAACGTAGGGAATCGGGAATGAGGGTTTAGGGGGCGATTTCGGATTCAGACATATTCTGACATTTGTTATAGTTCTTGACCAGTTGGTAGCGCTGTTCCCAAACTGCTCAGATACCCTCAGGGCATTTACCCTTTAGATTTTCTGAAGATTGGGAAAAAATCTTTCCCATGCAAGAACTATCCTTGTATGTAAAAAAGCTACATTTTACAAAAGCTGTGATTTGCTTGGACTGACCAAATTTAGGCCACATCCACACGAAGCCAGAGCTTTCCCTATCCGATCTTTTTTTTTTTTTACTCGTTCTTAAAAAAATAAATCCGTAAACACTGCGTCGTCTCAAGAAATATCTGCGCACACACGAAACCACTGAAACCGACTCAAAACAATGTAGTATATATGCCAGACCAGTATGTGGTGCTGTAATTCTGCCACAGAGATGCACTTAAAACGGAGAAGAAGACTTGGAGCATGCGCATAAACCTTGCACGCTGTATACAATAATAATAGTTGCTGCTTCTTTTTTACCAAGAACTTTATTGAACAATATTTAACAACTATAAATGGCCTGGTACAAAATATGAAATGTCTTAATCAGACAACAGACAAGCATCATAGCATAAGAAAGAAAATCTAAATAAATAAAGATGTAAAATAAAGAAATAAAATAAAAATGCATTCAAGTAAATAATAAATAAAGAAATGAAAGAGGCTCAGTAGTTTCTGCAGCACGAACACAAGCATGTAGTCGCAGCTGTTGTTTTGGTTATGTGAGGGTGATGACGTGGGGTGATGACATCATCATTTCACAACATATACGGATTGGCTAAACACACGAAAACGCAAGGGTGTTGTTTTCAGATTTATCCACTCTGGGACCCGTTTTTTAAAAAATAGCCGTTTCAGGCTCTCGAAACGTCGATGCGATATTTTTTTTTCTACGTATGCAGCTAAACTTGTCTATGCTGGGCTACCTCCATCCCCCACTCCCCACCCCTGTTGCAAGTCTTGTTCATGTTGTAGAGTGTACTGATTATGTTGCTGAGGTGTTTTTTTCCTGTTCCCAGACTGTACTCCTTACAGGAGCATAGTCTGGGGGTTGCCTTTTTCTCCTCACCTCTCCTCATGTCATGCTGTATTTTTCTTTTCTCCCTGTCTTCCTGTCCTGTCTACCCCGTTGTCATATTGTATGTTGTATGGACAGGGTGATGGCCAATTTCACTGGTACTCGTGACTAAGTGACAATAAAGGGTTACTACTTTTTTACTACTTACTACTAAACGCGTCTCCGTGTGGATGTGGCCTTAGACTTAGCAGCATCACTGTCCCACTACTGTTGGCTCAGACATCTGACAGGCTGTGGCACACTCTGGTTTACTGACCTGTCTCTCTGTCTCTGTCTGTGTCTGTGCCAGTGGTTTGCCGGAGCATTGGCATGGCCTAGTAATGAACGGCGCCGGGGCTCCCAGCAGCCCGGAGCATAACTCCTGCACGCGGCCCGACTGGAAGGAGTTCTGTGAGCTTCACGCTCGAACTTCCGCTGCAGATTTCGCCTACAAGTTCCGGCGTTTCATCAGTGAGAACCCATGCTACGACTCGCCCGGTGCTGACGCCAGCTTTTCGCAACACTTCGCGCAACACTTCTTGACCTGCTTCTCTGCGGCCCTCGACCAGGTTCAAGGACTCGGCTCTCCGGGAGACTCCTCTGCTCCTCAGTACAGCATCGTGCCCTTTGTGGGCATACAGAGTTGCACGTTACCCTTCGGCCACAACCTCTACCAGCGCCGCAAAGACGTGGGGGCGTCGAGCGAGTCGCTGGATAGCATGGACAGTGGAGGAGGCGGAGCCTGCGGACAGGAGCAGCAAACGCCAAGCCGTAAGATGCCATCCGTGAGCCAGTCCAGAAGTTCGGAAGACGTGTCGCTGGGGCGTCGCAAGGCGCGCTTCAAGAAGGGCTTCTCCCTGCGCAACATGAGTCTGAGCGTGGTGGACGGGGTGAAGGAGATCTGGCACCGCAGGGCCTCCCCAGAACCGGACCCCTCGGGGGGCTCCAGGAGGACCAACGGAGCCGAGGCCATGGGGTCCGAGCACTGGAGCCAGAAGCTACGCCTGCCGCGGGCCTCTCAGGGCCACCGGGTGGAGCTGCTGGAGATCCAGAGGGAGGGCGCGCTCAGGTACATGATGGCCGATGACACTCACTGCATGGGGGCGGGACAGTGGCAGAAGTGCCGGTTACTGCTGAGGAAGACGGCCGGCGCCTACCTGGACACGGGAGAGAAGTTCCAGCTTGAGTTCTACGTTCCACCAAAGGTACAAGAGCTCTCTGATAAAGCCCTGATGTGTGTGTGTATGTGTGTGTGTGACATTAGTAAGCAAGTGTATGGATTGGGGGAAGAATAACCAGATCATTCTCATAGCATCCCTATAGTGTCGGCCCAGATTCGGCCCACATCTGGTACACGCGGAATCGGGCCGACACTATGCTTGTTGTCTGGGATATATCTGAATCTGTTATTTGCATGGGCAAAGGGAACATTGAGTGAGTCACTTATTTGTCATTGGCACTGGGTACACTGGCCATCAAAGAGCCTGTGACGAGGCTCAAATTCAGACAATGAAGGTACAGGCCCATATTAGTAAAAAATTTAGATGAGAATGGTTGAGATAAGATAACAGGTGAAAAAAAATCGTAGTGAGGAATGGCATAAGCCTTGTTTCCATTATCCTTCAAATTGTGAATTGAAAATACGGCCAATGAAAACGTGTCAATTTCGCAAAAACTCCCATATATCGCAAAAAAGTTTTTACCCTCGCATGAGGTGGTTTTTCAGGCAAAATCGAAAAAGGAATATTTCGCAAAACTGCAATGGAACTTTTTTCCCTCATTTACAGTCACCTGACGCACGTAACAGTCGATCATTCTTGTTTGGACAGAAGACGAGACGGAGTTCTTTATTAAACTCAAAAGACAAAAGTATTACGGGAATACTGGATTCTAAACAACAAAGAAATGCCACAATTTATCAAGACCTTAAAGCAGATAGGAGGTAGAAACTCCTCATATGTGCCGCTCACAAGTATAACGAACTTTCCTTGCCATTAATACTTGGATAGCACGCCTACGTCTCTTTCTATTAAAAATAATAGCTAGTGCTGTGGCTGTGATATACATAAAACTACCAACATCCGTCGCCATGACTTATTGCGAGAGAGAAAAATTACATTTTAATCGCATAACATCGATTAATGAAAACGCCGTCATTTCGCAATAGTTTTTTATCGACATTTAGAAAATATGTAATGGAAATGCAGGTAAAGTAAAGGTATAGTAAAAGTAGCATGCTATTAAATCATCAGAACGGTAAATACAACCAAAATAGTTGAATCATAGTAGTAGAATAGTTTAGCATCATCCAATAAATGTGAGAAGCACGGGGTTACGGTTTAGGGATTGGCTAGTTTTAGGGTATTTTCATGTAGCCAGAACTAAACCGTTCACTTTGCCAGGAAAAGACTGCTGTTATAGTGTTGTTGAGGTGTGGGATTATCTGACAGGGATTACCACAGTCGTAGACTGGTGTGAAAATAATTAATTAACTTTGTGTTTGTTTCAATATCTTTCAAAGATTTGATGGACTTCAACTCTAGTGCTGTTACTGCCAGAAGTAGAGTAACACTAGCAAAAGTGCTTTTCCAGTTTTGACATGAGATGGTGATAGTCTTCAAATACTGAAGAGTTACCTGACGAATGAGGCGTTTGATTCTGCTTGTCATGAGGACAATTGCTGTGGTTCATTAATAGTTGAGTTTATTCTTCTAACTCTTGAGTTAATACAGTGTAGTTTCATCGTGCTATCAGGCATAAGACGGCTTCATGAATGAACAGATGAACCCCACATATGTTAGTAGAAATGTTTTCTTCATTAAAATGAGTCAGACCCTCCCTTGATCCGGCCTCATAAAATCCTATTCCCACATTTTGGTTTGGGTTCAGAAGTGTTTAAAGGGATTTTGGGAAGCTGAGTCTCAGAGCAATATAAGTCCCTCAAGACGGTACTAATAACTTCCTCTTCCTGAACAAACTAAAGATAGGGTAAAAATAGAGGGTGAGTGCGTATCCTTGCTAACTATAATGTAAACAGTCTGTGTTTGAGCTGAGTCAAGCTCCTGTCTGTCCTCATACATGTTTACAGTGTTGTACATCATGACTGTCAGTGAGATCGCCTCAACAGTCAGAAGTGTGTGAGATGCAGAAGCCTATCCAGAGAGAATCAGTTTGACGATTTGTGTGTGGTCAGGCAGTGCAGATCATGCTCAGCACCAGTTCAGTGTTTTCAAGACAACATCCTTTTTCCATACGAGACCTCGTCTTATAATCACTGAAACCAGCAGATGTAAACACTAGACGTTTTATAAGTGATGGTTGATTGTAACAGCAAATACAGGGCTCACAGTAAGCATGTCCCGTTTCAGGCCAGTTGATGCATGATTTTGTTAGTTTTTTAAATATTTTTTGCAATAATCTTTATTATCTGAATACATCAATATGTTTCTAAATATGCAAACTGTTCATCTGGATTTCAAAATAAACGTTTAAACCCTCACTCTGTGTTTACATGTGGACATCAAAGCATGTTTGAGTTCAGGAAGTTACAGTGGCTGTAGTATTACCACCTAGAAGTGGCCAAATATTAAAGATTGAGTGAACATTTGAATTAAATGTTGTTTGGCTAATATTAAACAAGGATTTGATCTGATGTAAAGTGTAACAACACCAGGCCGCTGGCGCCTCTACAGGCATTTGTTATAATACATAATGTAAGAGGATTTATTTATATAAAGTATATTATGTATTTTAAGTGTTGTTTTATAAAACCATATGTTTACTTGCTTTTGATACTTCAAAATGACTTAATATACATACAGTGCTTAGCATAAGTGAATACACCCATGCTAAAGTTGACTAAAAAGAGGAATAAAAAAAATTATTTTGGAAATTGATCTAAATGCCTTAATTAAAAAAATGAGGAAAAATCCAACCTTTAAGGACACCAATTTTCTTTGTGAATGAATGATGTATCGTAAATAAATAAATGTTCTTCCTTAAAATACAGGTTGCATAAGTCAGGACACCCCTATGTTAAATTCCCATAGAGGCAGCAGATTTTTATTTTTAATGGCCAGTTGTTTCATGGGTCCAGGATAATATGCATCCTGATAAAGTTCCCTTGGCCTTTGGAATTAAAATAACCCACATCATCACATTCCCTTCTTTAAGGCATTAAGATCAATTTCCAAAAGATGATTTTTTTTAGTCAACTTTAGCATGGGTGTATTCACTTATGCTAAGCACTGTAATAACAATGAGACAAATAAAGGTCTTTGCTTTGGTTTATTTTTATTACCCCCAAAAAATCTGATTACTCTGTAATTGATTGGTAATATATCAATAGCATTGATTGTGTTGATGTGTGTTTGTAGTCGTCTAAACCCAAAGTGAGCGTCCCTCTGTCTGCTATCGTGGAGGTGAGGACCACCATGCCTCTGGAGATGCCCGACAAAGACAACACGTTTGTGCTCAAGGTACCATCATCTCACACTGTCATACACACATCATATATGTAGCTGTTCTCTGGGAAATGCAAGAATGTTGCCTACTGGATCTAGATCAGTGTTGTCAGATCAAACTGTGGTGTTGTCTTGTGGGTTGCAGGTAGAAAATGGTGCCGAGTACATTTTGGAGACCATCGACTCTCTGCAGAAGAACTCGTGGGTCGCAGACATCCAGGACTGCATAGACCCCGGGTAAACAGTTATCAGCCGCCTCACACACCTTCACTTTCTCAATCTAAGAACTTCACATGGGGTACATTTACACAGTACATCTGAATCACGGGACACAGTCACAAACTACAACAAGAGGCACACTGACTGCCATGACAATTCTTTGAGTCTTATGCAGCATTAATTTAACACTAAACCAAAGCCACACTGCTTCCTCTGATGAGAGTTAAAAAGAAAAACATGGTCACATGTTTAGTGGTACGCACTCAGTGCTCAGTTTTCATATGGTCCCAATTATATAGAGAAAAGTAAGCAATGAATAAGTGTTGCAGTTAGTTAAATAAAGTACATTCATTCTACAAGTGATGATTGAACATTAGTGATGAACACCTGCTGTTAACAAGCAGAATCAATGAGGATAAGAGGAACAGCAAGAACAGGATAAAAGAGAAGAGACAGAAACACAACTACATCTGACTCACAGCCTTAGATTAAATCAACTGCAAATAAAATCAATATCTCATATGTTACGGTACGTGCGGTGTAGGAAGCACGAGGAACACAGGAAACAGGAATTTAATTCAAAGAACGTAGGGATTACAACACAGAAACGAGAATGGACAAGGAATGAGGGAGAACACAGGGTATAAATACAAGGGTGAACAAAGGAACATAAACTGGAGACAGGTGAATGACATGACGATGATTACAGACAGGTGTTACAACTGAGGAATGACGAGGAGCGGGAAAACTGGGAAACAGGACTAGGAGGAGGAAACACAGGACCAACATATAACATCACCAGAGGATTATTAAACAACTCCAAAAACAGCATTACCATATTCACTAATTTCAAACCAGTTTGGCTTTATTTATGTCATATGGTACATGTAAAAAGGTTGTTGAAGCCCTTTAGTTTGGGAAGAGCGCTATTTAAATTAAACATATTATTAAAGTTGGGCACTTGGCCACTGACTTGGGTTCATTTAATTCCCTTTCAGTAATTGTTGATCACTAAATCACTATTGACTACAATATTTCATCATCCTGACTGCAATGACGTATCTTTTACTATATGCATTTTTGGAATAAGTGACTGCTGGATTTTGACACATGCGACTTCCCATAAGAGTATGAAAGTCTTTAAAAACTTATCATTTTTAATTTTCACTATCAAGTTGATATTAACTGTCCCACTCTTCTCACAACCCCTGTTATTGAACAAACTGCTTATGATTATGCTTTTATTAGGCATTTTTCTTGGTTTTCATATCTCTAAATGTTTTTGTTTTGCAATGTACACAAGCTCTTTTTAACTGATTTGTGTACAGAAACAGGACAAAAAAACTTTGGATGACATTGACATTATACTGTATTACATGATAATATAATCATAACTAAAACAATTAAAATGTTCACTTCTACTTTTAACATAGGGAGCAAAATAAATTACAAAGTTATAATCATATATTACAATAAATCATATATTTTTTAATCTTACACTGTTTTTCCGGTGACACTTTCCACTAAGGTTCACTAGTTAACATTAGTTAATGTATTAACTAACATGAACTAACAACGAGCAATACATTTGTTACAGTATTTATTAATCTTTGTTAATGTTAGTTAATAAAAATGCAGCTGTTTGTTCATGTTAGTTCACAGTGCGTCGTCACTAAATATGTCAACAATGTTAACAAATACATTGATTTTAATAATGTATTAATAAATGTCAAAATTAATATGAACTAATATCAATAAATGCTGTAGAAGTGTTGTTCATTCTTAGTTCATGTTAACCAAGGTAGTTAACTAATGTTAACTAATGAACCTTATTGTAAAGTGTTACCGTTTTTCCTTTGCATCATTAGTGTTAAAAATAACAAAAACAAAGCTTGTCCCTAAAACACTGCTTGCATAGAGACAACTCTTGATTCCAGGACATCAGATGAAGAATGTTTTAAGAGAAGAAACACTCTCAGTGTGTGTGTGTGTGTGTGTGTGTGTGTTTCAGGGACAGTGGCGATGACATCGAGCTGGCGTCGTGTGCTCTCGTCCTGCCGCCCAGAGACCTGCCGCTGGTGTCCTCCTGCAGCTGCGAGCTTCTGTGTGACGGTACGACTGCTCAGAAACACACACTACAGCTCGGCAGTGTTTCCATCTGTCTGATGAGCTCGCCCACACTACCCGCTCTGTTTCTCTTTCTTAAAGGTGCATTGTGTAATATTTAGGAGGATCTGTTGACAGAAATGCAATATCATCTACATAACTATGTTTTCAGTGGTGTATAAAGACCTTACATAATGAACGGTTATGTTTTTATTACCTTAGAATGAGCCGTTTCTGTCTACACACACCGTGGGTCCCCGTACATCCACATGTTTCTACAGTGGCCCTGAACGCACAAACGTGTTTCGTCACTGTTGTTCTTCGTGCAAAGAAGCGATTAAAATACTGACACAATGATGAACAAGTAACATCGTTGTACTGAATAAGTAAACCTAATTTCTTAATTTATCTTTGTAAAGAAACCTTATTGGTTAACTGGCTACTCTCTGCTGTCTCAGACGACGACATCACTTCCTGTCGGCCGCCGTAACTTCTGTTGGGTGCAATTCACTATCTCACCACTGCTAAAAGTGACACAGTGCAGGAGGATTGTGTTGATGTTCTGGATGTGTTGTTCAGGTTCTCATCGGGGGTCTGAGCGGTTGTGCTCTATTTCTGCGGATCAGCACTGCCAGGAGCCGCCCGTTACCCAGCATCCCTCACATGTGCCGTTAGAGCGGTTCCTGCAGTCGCCAGAGGACACAGCATCAGGTACACACACACGTCTTGTCCAAAAAACCCCACTTGCGGTCTTTACGTTTGACCACTTAACCACTTGCAAGACGTATTTCCTATTTTCGGCCCAAGTGTTCAAGTAAGCATAAAGACTGCAAGTGTTTGTAGATCTTTATTACTCGATGGGACACACTACATAGCTTTTATTTATTATATTTTCAATACTTTGCATTTTAGAATAAACTTATACGTTTCTGTTTATTAGTCCCTATGTAACTAACAGAAGACACAATTTAAAATCGTGGTGCTTCTAATTAAGTGATAAAAACAGTTGAAAATATTGTACAAAATAGGCCTACACATACCAGACTCATCTTTGCTCCAATAAAATGTGCAACACTTTGTGTTACTACCAAATTATATGCATCTAATTAATTGAATTAATACAAATGACAGTGGAATGTTTTCCTCGACAGCTCGCGATTTCGACGGATACATGAGTTTCCAAACATAAGGCATGATGGGATACACTTAGCCTCAAATACCGCTCCGAAGCAGTATTGGAGATAGTGTGGGTTTAGTGTGCATTAAGGGCACTGCACTTTTTTAAGACATAGGACAGTCTTGCACACACTCTCAAGTGGCCAAGACCGCAAGTGTGGGTATTTGGACAAGGCAACAGTACCAACCAGAGGATTTTTTAAATGCTTCTCAAAAGATTTTTAAAAAGAAATAATGACTTCACACTGTTTGTGTGCAAAAGTAACTGCAAACACAGGACCTACGAGTTAGAGAGCAGTTCACACATTCTGCGAGCGAGTAGAGAGGTGAAATGTCAGAAATGTGAAACCTCACGCAAATATCACCACATGAAAATATAGCTTTTTTGAATATCTAAATTAGTGGTTCCTGGTTTAAAGGTTCAGTATATGTAAAAAAAAACAAACATTTTTGAACACCACATTATGAGTGGACACGCCCCCTACTCACTCTCTCTCCTCCCCCATCGTGAGTGGACACGCCCCCTACTGCTGATTGGCTCACTCTCTCTCCTCCCCCATTGTGAGTGGACACGCCCCCTACTGCTGATTAGCTTACTCTCTCCTCCCCCATCATGAGTGGACACGCCCCCTACTGCTGATTAGCTCACTCTCTCCTCCCCCATCATGAGTGGACACGCCCCCTACTGCTGATTGGCTCATTCTCTCCTCCCCCATCGTGAGTGAACACGCTCCCTACTGCTGATTGGCTCACTCTCTCCTCCCCCATCGTGAGTGGACACGCCCCCTACTGCTGATTGGCTCACTCTCTCCTCCCCCATCATGAGTGGACACGCCCCCTACTGCTGATTGGCTCATTCTCTCCTCCCCCATCGTGAGTAAACACGCTCCCTACTGCTGATTGGCTCACTCTCTCCTCCCCGATCGTGAGTGGACACGCCCCCTACTGCTGATTGGCTCACTCTCTCTCTCCTCCCCCATCGTGAGTAGACACGCCCCCTACTGCTGATTAGCTCACTCTCTCTCCTCCCCCATCGTGAGTGGACACGCCCCCTACTGCTGATTGGCTCACTCTCTCTCCTCCCCCATCGTGAGTGGACACGCCCCCTACTGCTGATTGGCTCACTCTCTCTCCTCCCCCATCGTGAGTAGACACGCCCCCTACTACTGATTGGCTCACTCTCTCTCCTCCCCCATCGTGAGTGGACACGCCCCCTACTGCTGATTAGCTCACTCT
The DNA here is from genome assembly GCA_026230005.1 of Gila orcuttii. NCBI lineage: Eukaryota > Metazoa > Chordata > Actinopteri > Cypriniformes > Leuciscidae > Gila > Gila orcuttii. Next base: position 6,545,103 of record JAPDVR010000009.1, read on the forward strand.
CTCTCCTCCCCCATCGTGAGTGGACACGCCCACTACTGCTGATTGGCTTACTCTCTCGCACAATTTTTTCCCAAACCAGTTCAGTGGAAACTCCGCCCTGCAGCCGATTCTTAAGATTTCATTAGTCATGTCAATCACAGTTCTGATTGGCCACACCAAACACGTATCCCTAAACCTGCCGTCACTGGAACTTTAACTAATGAAATTAGCTGCAGGGTGGGGTTTCTGGTGAAAATCAAACCACTCTCTCTCCTGCCCCATCATGAGTGACACACACCCCTCTGCTGATTGGCTACAAGTGTGTTGTGGTGCTCGGTCCAATCCACTTTCAACAGCGTTTCTCAGAAATCACTTACTGCACCTTTAAGACCGGCAGGTTTGGGGCTGATTTACCCAGCTAGAACCACTTTCTTAGCTCTGAAAACACGAGGCAGCGTTACAGTGTAAATACACACTCGCATTGCTTCTGTCATTTAGGAAGTCCAGGTGAAACGCAGAGGGACGTGGAAGGAGATGCCAGTTTGGCGGGTTACCCATGGTTCCACGGGACCCTGTCGCGTGTGCGGGCGGCCCAGCTCGTTCTGGCCGGTGGAGCACACAGTCACGGGCTGTTCGTGATCCGCCAGAGTGAGACGCGTCCTGGAGAATACGTCCTCACCTTCAACTTCCAGGGCAAAGCCAAGGTGAGCCTTGATGGGGTCACGACCCCTGACCCCTCACTGAAACATAGTGTTCTTTAGACAGTGCCTGCATGAATCTGCTCTGCTGTTTCTGAGCTTTTACCGTATGTTCTGAGTGTGAGAGAAGTGTCAGAGTATTGTCCTCCGTGTCTGAATGAAAGGACGGTCATAATGAGCTGGTTTCTGTGGCTTTAATGATCGTTTGAGGATAGCTGGCAATGAACTTTAAAGGGTTAGATCACCCATTAATGGTGTCATCATTTACTCAAACTCATGTCAGTTCAAACCAATGTGACTTCCTTTCTTCAATGGAACACAAAAGCAGATGTTTAGCAGAATGTTCATGCTGCTCTTTTCCATGCAGTGACCGTGAATGAGGACGGACACACACACCACTTATGTGTGAACTAACGCTTTAAACAAGCTAAAGTTTCTTTGTCCTGTAAGCAGATAAACAAACTTTCAGATCTATTTGTATAGCACAATACACATTGTTTCTAAGCAGCTTTACATAAAATCATAATGTTAATGTTTTAATAACTTCATGCCTTATAGTCATATTTAGCTGATTAGAGCTAGATGATAATATAGTTACATTTTGCGACAATATAAACAATCAAGCAGCCGTGATTTGCGATACAGTATATAGCGCTTAATGTGAGTAAAGATGGATGTACTATATACAACTGTTATATTGTGTATATATATAATATATATATACAATATAGAATATATTGCTGGCCGTTAATATAGTTAAAATTTTGCGACAATGTAAACAATCAAACAGTTGAGTTTTGCTATACAGTATACACTACCAGTCAAAAGTTTTGGAATGGTAATCATTTTACTGTTTTTAAAAGAAGTCTCTTCTGCTCACCAAGGCTGCATTTATTTGATTAAAAATACAAAAAAAGTAATATTGTGAAATATTATTACAATGTAAATCATCTGTTTTCTATGTGAATATATAGTAAAGTGTAATTTATTCCTGTGATCAAAGCTGAATTTTCAGCATCATTACTCCAGTCTTCAGTGTCACATGATCCTTCAGAAATCACTCTAATGATGCTCAATTATTATTACTCGGTTATTAATAATGGTTCTTATTATTAATGTTAAAAACAATTTTTGCTGCTTAATATTTTTGTGGAAACTATTTGATGCTCAAGAAACGTTTATGATATCAATGTTGAAAACAGTTATTTAAATTTTTATTTCAGGATTCTTCTCAAAAGAACAGCATTTATCTGAAATAGAAAGCTTTTGTAACATAAATCTACCGTTCAAAAGTTTGGGGACAGTAAGAATTTTTTTGGGGGGGAGGGAATAAATAAAAGAAATGAATACTTTTATTCATCAAGGATGAATTAAATTGATCAAAAGTTATAGTAAAGACATTTATAATGTTACAAAAGATTCTATTTCAAATAAATGCTGTTCTTTTGAACTTTCTATTCATCAAAGAATCCTGAAAAAAATGTTACACAACTGTTTTCAACATCGATAATAATGATGAATGTTTTTTGAGCAGCACATCATCATATTATACTGATTTCTGAAGGATCATGTGACACTGAAGACTGGAGTAATGATGCTGAAAATTCAGCTTTGATCACAGGAATAAATTACACTTTACTATATATTAAAATAGAAAAGTCATTTTAAAATTGTCATTATATATAATGTCAATATTACGATTTATTTTTATTTTTTTTTAGTATTTGTAATCAAATAAATGCAGCCTTGGTGAGCAGAAGAGACTTCTTCAAATAGTACCGATTCAAAACTTTTGACTGGTATATATTGCTTTATGTGCTGTATGTATCCAGGTTAAGGTTGGATATACTTATAGCACTAGTATAATTTGTTATCAATGATTGATTTCGTTAATTAATTGGAGTTATTTATTGGTGATGTGGTGATGATAATTGAGTATTGTGAAGCCAGACAGCAACATAGTCTCGGGCCAGATCCGGCCCACATCCATGTTGAATCCACATGTACCAGATGTTGCTGTCTGGGAAGCCTGAGAGGTGTTGTGGTGGTGATATTGAGGATTGTGAAGCCTGTTGTTGAGTTGATGTGTGTGTGTGTGGTGTGTTTGGCAGCACCTACGGTTGTCTGTGAACGACAGCGGTCAGTGTCACGTGCATCACCTGTGGTTCCAGACGGTATCCGACATGCTTCGGCACTTCCACGCACACCCCATCCCTCTGGAGTCGGGCGGCTCCACCGACATCACGCTGCGCTCGTATGTGCAGGTCCAGCGCTCGCCTACAGGTGTGTGAACGCACAACACACACAACACACTGACACGTGCAGGTCCAGCGCTCGCCCACAGGTGTGTGACCAGCACAACACACACAACACACTGACACGTGACTGGGAGCAAACACCTGAAGGAACAGCGGGAGTAGATTACTGTCTGTCCGTCACGGCTCTGTTCGGTGATCACCAGCACTATTACTCAAGGTGACCATGATGAGTCTCTCATAGTCAGACTTAAAAATATTTTTTTTTTTAAATAAAATTCTGTATCATGAATTTTTAAGGCCAGACAAGTAATTTGGTGAGGTTAATTTGGAAGGAAAGACTATTTCATTTTAAAATGAACTAGTTCAGTTCAGTTCATACTTTAAAATTTTGAACTAGTTCATTCATAGTTCTTTTTTTCCATATGTTGCTGCAAGCTATTATTTTTCAAAATGATTGCCACAACCCATATAGAACTACAGACAGCAATAATTTTATCGGCGGGCAAAGTTTGAACAGAAATGTAAGATTTTTCCCATCCTCACCGACCTTGTCATAAAACTCGTTTAAATGATCATACGACGCTTCCTTGCTGCATTTTGTTTTGAGCACGCATGCGGCGGTGCAAAGCTGGTGGCTGGTGTTGCCAGATTGGGTGTTTTTTCCGCTACATATTAAGGCCTGTTTACGGTGTGTTTTAGCCGGGTTTTCGCCTGGAAGGCTCTATAGTAATCTGGCACCCTATTGAACGAAGTTAAACTGAGAGCGCGCCGCGCTGTTCACAGACACCAGAATGAACGAGTTCACAGTAACGTTCACCAGGCAGTAATACAGTACGTTCAGTTCACGTTCGCCCAAAATATGAACAAGTTCATGAACTATCGTTCAATGAACGCGTTCAGGCACAACACTGCTAGTGTACTCTCTATTCGTTCTGGTGACATCACAAACATAATGCACACAAACGTGTCCCTGCTTGATATACAACCACTGATGAACATAATCGGTTTTGATGAGGAAAAAAAAACTATATGAGAAAAAAAAAAACTATACGAGTGCGGATTAGAACCTAGAACCTCTGACACGTTTGGTGAAAATTCTACCACTGGACCATTAAGATATACATTGCTCAAATAGGCGAAAAGAGACGAAAATTCAAATACTCTTGCATTATCGAACGTTGGTAAATCCCCAGACCACTATGTCGGTCTGAGACAGCGAGACCTAGACAAGACCGAGAGGTCCGAGACCAAGACAAGACCAAGACCGAGACCACGTAAAAGTGGACCGGTCTCGAGACATACATCACTAGCACATATATATTCAAAGGCACATACCTATAGACTAAACACGTAATATGCATGTGCACGTCGTCTGCGTTTTCACAGATCTGATGATAACGTTTTTCAAAATTATTCAACGCCTGCACCTTGAAAACTGTATTACCCGCCGACGGGGGAAGCCCGGTAATAGAGTCAAGAGCTATGTTAGACCAAGGACGAGACGGGATGGGAAGGGGTCTGAAGAGACCGGCCGGAGGAGAATTACTCAACTTAGTCTGGGCACACATGGCGCAAGAAGCAATGAAACGACGCGTATCTCGTTCAGGAGTAGTCCACCAAAAACGTTGGAGAATAGTAGCAAGTACCTCCGGCCCCAGGGGTGAGCAGTCAGTTTGGACGAGTGGCCCCACTGAAGAACCGCGAGACACGCTGAGATGGGAACAAAGAGAAGGTCCCAAGGGCAATTACGCGGGGTGATGGAATGATAAAGAGCGCGTTTAATAAGCCTCTCGATTCCCCAGACCGTGGCGCCGATAACACGATACTAGGGAATAATAACCTCCGGGATCGAAGTGACCTCAGAGGAATCAAAGAGTCGAGAAAGAGCATCGGGCTTCACATTCTTAGAGCCAGGGCGGTAGGAAATGGAGAGATTGAAAGAGAAAAAAATAAAGCCCAATGGGCTTGGCGTGCGTTAAGTCTCTTAGCGGAACGGATGTATTCTAGATTCCTGTGATCCGTCCAGACAATGAATGGAATGGCCGCCCCCTCTAACCACTGTCGCCATTCACCTAAAGCCAAACGAATGGCGAGCAGTTCACGATTTCCCACATCGTAATTACGCTCTGCTGGCGAAAGGCGATGAGAGAAGTAAGCGCAGGGGTGGATCTTGTCATCAGAGGAGGAGCGTTGAGAAAGGATGGCCCCGACGCCAACCTCTGATGCGTCGACCTCGACTATGAATTGTCTAGAGATATCGGGGGTCATAAGGATGGGAGCAGTAGTGAAAAGGGTCTTTAGGTGATCAAAAGCCCTCTGAGCGGATTCTGACCACCTAGAACAGGACTTGACAGAAGTGAGAGTGTGAGGTGAGGCCACTTGGCTAAAATTTCATATAAAACGACGATAAAAATTTGCAAAACCAAGAAAGTGCTGAAGTGCGACGCGTGAGTCAGGGACCGGCCAATCGGTGACAGCGAGAACCTTAGTAGAATCCGTGCTTATGCCCTCTGCCGAGATGACGGACCCAAAAAAATTTACCGATCGTGCGTGAAAGGAACACTTCTCAGCTTTAACAAAAAGACGATTCTCCAGAAGAAGCTGGAGGACACGGCGTACATGCTGAACATGAACCTGGAGAGAGGGTAAAGATTAGAATGTCTTCGAGATATACAAAAACAAAAATATTAAGCATTTCTCTGAGGACGTCGTTTATCAATTTCTGAAAAACAGCCGGAGAGTTTACCAGACCGAACGGAAGAACGCGATTTTCGAAGTGCCCTAAGGGTGTATTAAATGCCGTCTTCCATTCGTCTCCCTCTTTAATGCGAACTAAATGGTACGCGGAGTTCCAACTTTGTGAAAACCTTTGGTCCCTGCAAGATCTCAAAAGCAGATGACATAAGCGGCAAAGGATAGCGATTCTTGACGGTTATGTCATTCAGGCCTCGATAATCTATACAGGGATGCAAAGAGCCGTCCTTCTTTTTCACAAAGAAAAATCCCGCACCTGCGGGAGAGGAGAAAGGGACAATGGTACCGGCGTCTAGAGAGTCAGAAAGACACTTCTCTAGTGCTTCACGCTCAGGAGCTGACAGGGAGTATAGCCTTCCCCGGGGTGGGGTTGAACCAGGAAAAAGGTCTATACTGCAATTCTAAGGATGGTGAGGAGGGAGAGAAGTGGCCCGGGAGCGACTGAAAACCACTCGCATATCGAGATATTCCTTAGGAACCCCAGTCAGATCGCTAGGCTCCTCCTGAAAAATAGAGACAGAGGAAACAGTAGGAATAGCAGACATTAAACATTTGACATGACAAGGCAGACTCCACGAAAGTATGGTACCCTTAGACCAGTTTATGTGGGGATTATGTTTTACTAGCCAGGGATTTCCTAAAACTACAGGGGAAAAGGGAGAGTGAAAAATTAAAAAAGGAAGGGTCTTGCGATGGTTCCCGGAGACAGTGAGGAATAGAGGAATGATCTCGCAGTGAACCATAGGAAGGGCGCTACCATCAAGGGCAAAAAGGGGAGTGGAGTCTTCAAGTTCTTTCAAAGGAATACCTTGTTCCCGAGCCCACGCCTCATCGATGAAATTCCCCTCAGCCCCCGAGTCAACCAAGGCTTTGCAGGAAACAGAGGCCAGTGCAAAATGATAGGAATGGTGGTGCAGGACTTAGGAGGAGAGTGATGTAGTGCTCGCCAGTAACCCCTCCTTTACTGGCGAGCGTTGGCTTTTAACTGGCATGTAGAAACGAAATGGCTGGCCGACCTGCAATACATGCAAAGACGGTTGGTGATTCTCCGTTCTCGTTCCTTAGCGGAGATGCGGATCCCCCCCCCCCCAACTGCATGGGCTCTGTTTCAGGACTGGCGGAGGAGGAAGCTGAGGCGGCGGAAGGAGACGAAAATAGGGCGGTCTCCATGCCACGGGCATGGCGACGAAGATCAAAGCGCTTCTCTATGTGGATGGCAAGATCAATGAGTGGGTCAAGATGTGTGGGTATCTCACAGGCAAAAATCTCATCCTTTATTTCAGCATTAAGTCCCTCCAGAAAACGTGCGACCAGTGCTGGTTCATTCCAGCCACATGTGGTAGCCAGGGTGCGGAATTCAATTGCGAAGTCTGCGGCTGAGCGTCTACCCTGGCGGAGGGAAGAAAGGATGCGGGACGCCTCGTCCCCGTGGGCAGAGCGATCAAAAACACATATCATCTCTTGCTTGAACAGGGCAAAATGATTAGAGCACTCTAACTCAGCCTCCCAGGTGGCGGTTCCCCACTCGTGAGCCCATCCAGTAAGGAGAGAAATGACGTAGGCGATCCGGGCTCGGTCCTTAGAGTAGGTTGCAGGCTGGAGAGAAAAAACGACCTCACATTGAGTCAAGAAAGAACAACACTCCGTCGGCTCACCAGCGTAACACGGAGGGTTGTTAATTCTGGGTTCAGGAGTCTCTGGCGATCTCAAAGTGGTAGGCGGATCGCGGCGGAGGTGCTGTGACAAATCAGACATTTGAGCGGCCAAGGTCTCCACAGCGTGTCTAGTGGCAGACAGTTTCTCCTCATGTCTGCCCAGCATGGCCCCCTGGTGCTCGACCGCCGCTTGAAAAGGGTTCTCGCTCGCTGGGTCCATCATGGCCAGATTATTCTGTAAGAGAGGACCCAAATGCAAACGTGAGAGACAACAATGTCTTTAATAAAAGGAAAAAAGTCTTCAGACAAAGGGTATAACAGAAATCCTCTTCTTGTAGTGATGTAGTAACAAAAAGAGCCGATACTCTGGGCGTCACAGCAAAATAACAGAACTTCTCTTGTAGAAATATACTCAGAGCCGAGTACAGCAGACATTGCCGGCAGCGACAAGTCACATGTCTCTCAGAGAGGGATAGGTAGGCAGCAGGCAGGGTACAGGTGCTGGCCGGTCTTCAGCAGCAGGTGAACTGGACAGAGTATATGATTAGCGGATAACTTGCATACATAGAAACTTCTCCGTGCAGAACAAAGCCCGACAAGACTAGGGCAGGAACGAGAGGGTAATTACAAGAGAGCTCCTTTACAAAGAGATACATATAATAATCTGTCAAAGAAACAGGAAAGAGAAAGCTAGAAGTAGCAAACACAATCAACAGGGAAGAGAGAACAGGTGTGGGGAAATCAGCGTGATTGCTGGTAGAAACAAGGGACAGCTGAGAGTGAGTGAAGGTGCGTAAGGTTAAGTGTGTGTGTAATAGAGGGTGTGTGTGTGTGCGAGAATGTGTGCAAGTGTGGGCAGGAGAGGGAGAAAAATGAGAGCGATACCAGAATCATAACAATTCTGGTCAAAAACCATCCACTTAAGGCCCGGTCACACCAAGGACGATAACTCCAACGAGAAACATATAGTTCTAAAAATCATTCTGAATATAAAAGAGTACCACACCACAACTGTAACGATAATGGCACATAGAAACAATATCACTGGAATGACTTTCGAAAAGATTTATTTTCAGCTGATGAGCAATACAAACATTGACAGCCAATTAGAATCCTTCCTGTTTTAAATGGGTCCTATTATGACCTTTTATGAAGTCTTGATTTTGTTTTTGATGACGCTATTGGGGAACAAAGTACAATCCCACCATGCTGAGTGGAGTGCATGCCAATTATGGCTTGTGACAAAAACATCAGAACTGGCAGTTTCAACCTGAACTGCCAAGAACACACTCTCCCTTCGGGTCACATACAGGCTGTCAGTGACATCATTCCCTACGGTCACTGCCCAAGCTATAAGTCTTAAAGAGGCCTCCATACGCGGAAAAGCCTACCAAGGCAGCTTAAGGGCTTAAACCAACAGCTTCCAAGGAAGGGGTTCCTTTAAGGGAATATGGCCAGGGCATCCGAAGGAGTCCTGTCCAGTCACTTTCTGAGGGGGACATAGTCAACCCCACATGCCACCAGGGAGGCTGACTGATCAAGTCTACTGACCTAGTCTTGCCAACAACCTGTCTGTTTCCTACACAGGGGGTGCTTGGTTTTCATAGCATTTTTACTGGTTTTAGGCCTTCATGTGCAAGCACCTCAGTGTACACTACACATTGGGGATGTTGTACTTCGTTGACGATGACGCATTTGAATCCATACTGGATAAATTCATCACGATACTTTCGACATTTGGAGGAAGGCTGATCCGACTGCTGATGGATGTCCTCTTTATGCACACGCCGGTCTCTTTCCGTACCTGAGGTCGATGGCGTTTCTGACGGTGGTGCTTCTCCTCCGCTCTCCTCCGCTGGCCCCTCTTCTTAGCCTTCCTTCGTTGCCTTTGGTCGATATTAACCAATGTTTCATTTCGACAAAAACATTATTCTAAGCTTAAAGCCTAAAAAACCTATGTCAGAATGTTTAACTTGGTGCTGTAAATTGACCGTTAATTGTCATTAATCTGTCATCATCACCTCAGGAGTAACGGTCAAGAAAAACTATTTTTAGTATTTTGTTACAATTATGGATAAAATATTTTATTTCTAATCTATTTATTATTTTTTTTTTTTATGGAAATCATCTCGCGACCCCCCGGGGGAACCACTACTTTGGGAACCACTGGCCTAGATAACCAACCTAAAGACTAGCTGGGAATTCCTAGCTACAATATGCTCTGAAAGTGGAGACCTCAGCATTACTGCTTCCAACTCTCTCTTCCCAGAGAGACAAGTCTGACAAAACCCAGAATATACCTGCATGGGAGGCTTAGGAATAGCCTGCTACCTATGCTGCTATTTATTCTACCCTTAACATCCACTAGCATTATCACCTAATGCAAAGACGGGCCTAGGCTACACGACTCTTGTAGAAAGAGGGGGCAAGTACCATGGAACAAACTAGACCTTACAGAGATGAGCTGTAGATGATCTTACTCTAAAGAGCCTATGGTCAGATACTTAGGGACTCGGGATGAAAAAGCTTCTAGAAGATCGTCTCCAACAAACTCCTAGTACACATGCCTAAGCCAGATAATAAGGCAGTCCTCGTGGGGATGGCACTTGAATATCCTATGTCTGAAGTTCCAAGCTAAAGTCTTAAACCAACTCTCAGAAGTGAGAGGAGACCTGCTTTATTAATACAAGGTGGCCCGATGCTGGCCAACGCTTGGTTGGTCTATCTGGAGCTTATACAAAGCGGTGACCTCAGAAGAAACCCCCAAATGGGAGGAAGCCATCTCACGCTAAACAGAATCTGTTTGAAGCTCTCATGCACGGTGGCCTCACTAGAGATTTCTCTGAGATGAAGCCAACCTGTACATAACAGGGTGACCAAGATTGGCACCATAAAGACCTACCAAGATCATCCTGCTGCTCATAGAGCAGCGGCCAAAATCTATCCTTCAAATGAAGGCATACCACCTAAAAGCTAGAAAGGACGCGCTCACTACCAAGCCCGACTCCGGACCTTCAGAAGCATTCCGTTTAATGTTAAAATATCATCATCGGTCCAGGCCTCGGGCCTAATGTAAGAAGCGCCTTAGGTAAAGAAAATAGGGGGGAAAGGAAGAAGAGAGGAGAGGGTGGATGTTATTCACCCTCAGAGGAAGGGGAGCTGACGCTGGGAGCGCCTGTGCTGGATCACCTCCCTGAGATCCCTCTTCTTCTTTGAGTCAAGCCTTTTCTGCGACCTACTCCTTGTAGGAGGAGGAGGAAAGCGAGTGGCATTGCTGGACCTCTGACCCTGTCTCCAATCCTCGAACCGGGGTGGGCCAGGACCCCCTGGCTGTCTGGGTGTGGATTCGAACCGCAGTGAAATGCATGATTTAAATTAGTAATGGGGACGAGACCGCCTATGCCGAGTCCGAGTCAAGACCGAGTCTTTGAAGGGTCGAGTCTGAGTCGAGACCGAGTCCGTTGGTTTTCAAATACAGTTGAGTCCGAGTCAAGACCGAGTCTTTGAAGGGTCGAGTCCAAGTCGAGACCGAGTCCGTTGTTTTTCAAATACAGTCGAGTCCGAGTCAAGACCGAGTCGAGATTTTGTCTCGACGTCAGTTTTGATATTCATGATTTAATATCACCCCAGTTAATAATCAACAGTTAGGCCTACAGACTAAGCTAGATTGGGAATTGTTTAGAGGAGCAGTCTTAACGTCTTAATATGGACTATGCTTTTACTATCATTAAAAAAATCCCTACCACATGCATCATCTTCTGTCTATTTTTCTAAAATGCTTCAACAGTGCTGCTCTGTCATCAACATGTTAAGCCCACCCTGACTTTTTTAATCATAGTTAGGACATGCAGAGCAAATAAAAAATTTCTAGTGGCATGTCTAAATTAGTAGGCTTAGCTACTTTATAACATTTTCCAATATTTCCCAATTTTAAATATTTTGACAATACACTCGAATTCAGTATCTTTTAAAACTTTTATTCCCCCATAACACACACAAACATTACATAAACACAATTGCACTGTGTAAGGCAGTTAATGACGATACTCACTATTTTACACCCCCCTCCCCTCCCCTCAGTGTTGCAGAATTTGTACAGCGCAGTGTCATTTTTCTTCAAATCTTTTCCGGTAAACGGTTTGTGGTTCTGAAAGGCGAATTTGATGATGGCAGACTCGTTGCTCATCTTGCCGCCGCTCACACCAGGCAGCAACTGAAGACACTGACGGCTCTGGCGGCAGTATCTTTGCATTGCACCATGAGATGTCATTTTCAAATAATGCCCGTCAACATTGCATTTTATTATTATTGCTGTTATGTGTTGTGTGGTTTTTTATATGAACAAAAAAAAAAATGTGTTGGAAAAAAAAATCTCGAGGACTCGGTCTGAAATTACGAGTCCTTCTCCTCCCACTGCGGTCGGAGACCGAGTCAAGACCGAGTCTTTGAAGGAACAAGTCCGAGACGAGTCCGAGAAAGCAGAAATCGGTCTCGAGACCGGTCTACATCACTAATTTAAATGCAGTCAAGAGCGCACCTTCGCCTCTCTGAACTTTTCTACCACCGTCTCAACGGAGGTGCTGAAAAGTTCAGATGGCGGAACCGGGGCATCGAGGAGAAAACCCTTTTCTTTCTCTCCGCGATGTCAGCCAGGTTCAGCCACAGATGTCTCTCCGTGGCCACCATTGCTGCCATCTACCTTCCAATCGAGACAGCAGTTTGTCTGGTGGCCCGAAGAGCCAGATCTGTGGTGCGGCGCAGCTCGTCCACTGCGTCAGGGGGGAGACCCTGCCCCTTATCCAAATCCTTCAGCAGGTCGGCTTGGTATGCCTGTAACACTGACATAGTGTGTAAGGCAGCCCCAGCCTGACCTGCTGCCGCGTATGCCCTGCCATGCAAGCGAGATGTCATCTTGAGTGGCTTGGAAGGCAGGGCCTGAGCTTTCAGTGCCGATGCCTCTCCAGCAAGATAGTTTGCGAACGTCTCGTCAATTGGGGGCATCGACACATACCCATGTTCACGTATCCCCTCGACATCACCGTAGTTTGCTCGCTGCTGACGATGGATGCATGCAGAATATGGGTTCTTCCATGCCTTGATGTCAGTATGCAGGTCAGGAAGGAATGGAAGGCTCACAGGAGCTGGGGAGCTTCTTACCTTTTTCAGGTGATTGTAAATCAGACAAAACAGTCCTTGAAGACGAAAAGAGGATGACATGTTCTCTAGGCGCCCGTTTTATACTTCTGGGTCGCACTAGTAGTGACGTCATAGGCTTTCGCTGGTCAAATTCGATTGCCGTGATTGGATCGTTTTTCAGACAGCGGTTTACGTGGAGGCCGTTCCCCAATTGTGTCATCAACGCAGTGCGAGTTCCCTTTCGAAAGGGACCTGAAGTCATCTCTAAGAGAAAAGCGGAGTAAACAGTTTGGCTCGATATATAGATAATGTATCTATATCAGCGTCCACACCAGTGCGTGATATAATTCTGTTTATTTTATATAAAAGCTGCAGTTTTATCGTCCGTTGCTTTAAAAGCTCCCGCTTGTTACAGCTGGAAGGATTCTGATTGGCTGTCAGTGTTTTTTATCATTCATCAGCTGGAAATAAATCGTTCTGAAAGTGATTCCAATGCTATTGTTCCTCTCTGCCGTTGATAGTTGTGCTCTGCTATTCTTTTATATTCAGGACGATTTTCTAAAACTATATATTTTGTGGTGACCAAATGATCACAGACACCAGACCAGACGAAACCACCCTCAACTCTGTAGTTTAATTTTTCTCAAACAAACACATCTCACCTATAGTTCAGAAGTTTTTTTAAATAGATGCATTAAAATACAATTTGTCAACTGTTTGAAATGCACCAATAACACACTTTCCTGAAGTTGTGCAGGTATTATTTGTGTGTGTGTGTGTGTGCGCAGATGTGGCTTCTCCTCATGTCCCAGCTGCTGTCCCGCGGTGTGACGCTGCTATGTGTCGGGCAGAACCGGGCCAGTCTTCGCATCAGCTGTCCGGTGCCGGCGCTCCCTCAGACCCGGTGCTGTCCTCCAGCTCGTCCTTGTCTCTGATGGCCCAGCCGACCTCAATAGGAGGAGGAGGAGGAGGAGGAGGAGGAGGAGGAGGAGGAGGAGGAGGAGGAGGAGGAGGAGGAGGAGGAGGAGGAGGAGGAGGAGGAGGAGGAGGAGGAGGAGGACTTCACAGCCGGAGCAACAGCGCAGAGAGACTGCTGGATCCCACCGGGGCCACTGAAGACTATCACGACACCGACGGCTCGCGGAGAACTAGAGCTGTGGAGAACCAGTACTCCTTCTACTGATGCTGAGAGTCACACACTGCTGCTGTCCTGCTCCGTTATTAACACACACACACACACGTCACAATGAGCTCGGACTCGATTTACCATTTTCAGTGCTGACAAACACACCTCATGTATGTACACTGGCACTCAGAAGTTTGGGGGTTTTAAAAGTTCTCTTCTGCTCACCATTTATTCTAAGATGCTGATTTGCTGCTCAAGAAACATTTATGATTATTATCAATGTTGTAAACGGTTGCGCTGCTTCATAAATTTGTGGAAACTGTGATGCATTTAATTTTTCAGGATTCTTTGATCAATATAAAGTTCTAAAATAGCAGCATTTATTTGAAATATAATTTTATAGAATAATTGTAACATTATAAATGTCTTTACTGTCACTTTTGATCTGTTAAATGTGTCCTTGATGAATAAAAGTGTTAGATTATTTAATTTCTTCAATTTAATTATTCTCACCCCAATCTTTGAATGGTTGTAAAATTTAAAAAAGCTGTTTTATGAACTCTTTTCAACATTGATAATAATCAAAAATATTTATTTAGCATCAAATCATCATATTAGAGTGATTTCTGAAGGATCATGTGACACTGAAGACTGGAGTAATGATGCTGAAAATTCAGCTTTGATCACAGGAATAAATTACACTTTACTATATATTCACATAGAAAACAGCTGATTTACATTAGAATAATATTTTACTGTTTTTACTTTATTTTTGATCAAATGCAGCACTGGTGAGTAGATAAGACTTCTTTCAAAAGAATTAAACTATCTTAATTATTCCAAACTTTTGATTAGTAGTGTATATTGGATCTTTACTTCACCGACCAACACAATGAAAATCCTTTTTCGCAGTCATCAACACACACATCACTGGAAATGAAGTAGAAACGAGCGTCTGAGAGCTGAAGTCTGCGATCCGTCACTCCATCATACTCAGTGTTTTCATGTTGAGTCGTGTGTTTCAGGTGGACCGATGTTCATGTTCTCCATTCAGTGATGATAAATGTCTTCACATCGCACAACTGACTAGGGAGTTTTTGATTGTCTCACGACATACACCCATCATCATCATCATCATCATCAGGATTCATGCGTCGGACTGGTTCCCTGTCACCTGTAGATGTTCTTGGTGGGATAGCCTGTTTGAAGTCTGTAGACAATAGAGTCGGTTAACTAATGATTTCAGATGCGTTCATGAGCCATCGGCAGTCTGTCAGTTCTTCATTTTTATTCTTGAGGTGTCTATTAGCAATTCAAACTTCATGCTAAACATATTCTAATTATGTTTGTCTTTTTTAACCATGTGCTTTTCTAATATCTGTCATTTAGGACATGGATAGATTTTGGGATGTTCTTTTTCTGTTGACTTATACAGTACAATTGAGTGTAAGATGTCACTCGTCTATCTGTATTTTTCAAATCAGAGCCAAAAAATGTAAAAGACCTTTTTACGGGATGTGATGACCTGCACATCACCACTTTTATGTGAAACATTTTTTGCGATGTTTTTCTGCACAAAGGGCTTATTTAACAAACACACACATCACCAGTGTGAACTCGGTTTATACAGTTACATTTCAAAACAAAGCTGTGTTTGCTAAATAAAACTCATATTGGAGCGCTTCACAGATGAGTATCAGATCAGATTTCAGGAGACTCTCTCACATCTCCACAGGAAGTGAAGTTGAGCCGTCTGACCACTGTTTCCTTTCCTGATGTGACGTACGTCGTTGTGCTGAACTCATTCCTGCTGACATGATTCCCACTGTGGACCATCTACGACATTCTTCCCATCATCCATAAAATTAATAAAATCAACAGACCTTCACAATATTGTCAGTTTTAACCAGTGACTAGTAACGCATCTGTTTGAGTACGTTCCCATGAGTCATTGCTCTCATGAACTGTGTAACCCGTTAAAGACGAGTGGTTTTGTTTCTCATGTGTTTGGTTTGTGTGCTGTCAGAGCTCTTTCACTCGTGTGGTTGAACCTCGGATGTTTCAGTAGTATTCATGCTTCATGAACCTCCATATTCTCATCTGTTAATAATGACAGAAGCACAATGGCATGTACTTTCCCTTTAACCGGATCATTTGTTGTTAAATGTGAACTAGTTGTGTTCCCGCAGTTCAGTGTCACCAAACCTAAACTTATACTGTCTACACAGGAGTCATGCTTCAGATTCAAGCATTTGCTAAATGGATGGAAGAAAAAAATTGGGCTAAACTAAACGTATCAATGCAGTTTTAGAGGTCGACCGAAAGTGGATTCTGTCAAGTGGGGAAATGGGCCAATAACTGATTAATTGGCAGATTTTAACATTATAAATGAAAGCCAAACCGGACACGCAAAATGATAACGTATTTTATTCATATCTTGGCTTTTTTTCTCTGTCGATGTTGAAGGGTGAATGCGTGGGTGGGTGGACGGAATGGATAGATGATGGATGGATGGCTGGATAGATGATGGATGGGTGGATGGATAGATGATGGATAGGTGGATGGATATATGATGGATGGGTTGATGGATGGGTGGGTGGATAGATGATGGATGGGTGGGTGGATGGATGATGGATGGGTGGATGGATAGATGATTGATGGGTGGGTGTATGGATGCATTGATAGATGGTTGGGTGTATGGATGGATTGATAGATGGTTGGGTGTATGGATGCATTGATAGATGGTTGGGTGTATGGATGAGTGGATTGATAGATGGTTGGGTGTATGGATGAGTGTATTGATAGATGGTTGGGTGTATGTATGTATGTATGGATAGATGTTTGGGTGTATGGATGGATGGATGGATAGATGGTTGGGTGTATGGATGGATTGATAGATGGTTGGGTGTATGGATGCTTTGATAGATGGTTGGGTGTATGGATGCATTGATAGATGGTTGGGTGTATGGATGAGTGGATTGATAGATGGTTGGTTGTATGGATGGATTGATAGATGGTTGGGTGTATGGATGGATTGATAGATGGTTGGGTGTTTGGATGGATTGATAGATGGTTGGGTGTATGGATGGATTGATAGATGGTTGGGTGTATGGATGGATTGATAGATGGTTGGGTGTATGGATGAGTGGATTGATAGATGGTTGGGTGTTTGGATGGATTGATAGATGGTTGGGTGTATGGATGGATGGATAGATGGTTGGGTGTATGTATGGATGGATGGATGGATGGATAGATGTTTGGGTGTATGGATGGATGGATAGATGGTTGGGTGTATGGATAGATGTTTGGGTGTATGGATGGATGGATGGATAGATGGTTGGGTGTATGGATGGATGGATAGATGGTTGGGTGTATGGATGGATTGATAGATGGTTGGGTGTATGGATGCTTTGATAGATGGTTGGGTGTATGGATGCATTGATAGATGGTTGGGTGTATGGATGCATTGATAGATGGTTGGGTGTATGGATGCATTGATAGATGGTTGGGTGTATGGATGAGTGGATTGATAGATGGTTGGGTGTATGGATGGATTGATAGATGGTTGGGTGTATGGATGAGTGGATTGATAGATGGTTGGGTGTTTGGATGGATTGATAGATGGTTGGGTGTATGGATGGATTGATAGATGGTTGGGTGTATGGATGCATTGATAGATGGTTGGGTGTATGGATGGATTGATAGATGGTTGGGTGTATGGATGAGTGGATTGATAGATGGTTGGGTGTTTGGATGGATTGATAGATGGTTGGGTGTATGGATGGATGGATAGATGGATGGGTGTATGTATGGATGGATGGATGGATAGATGTTTGGGTGTATGGATGGATGGATGGATAGATGGTTGGGTGTATGGATAGATGGTTGGGTGTATGGATGGATAGATGGTTGAGTGTATTAATGGATGGATGGATGGATAGATGTTTGGGTGTATGGATGGATGGATGGATAGATGTGTGGGTGTATGGATGGATGGATGGATAGATGTGTGGGTGTATGGATGGATGGATGGATGGTTGGGTGTATGGATGCATTGATAGATGGTTGGGTGTATGGATGCATTGATATATGGTTGGGTGTATGGATGAGTGGATAAATGGTTGGGTGTTTGGATGGATTGATTGATGGTTGGGTGTATGGATGGATTGATAGATGGTTGGGTGTTTGGATGGATTGATAGATGGTTGGGTGTATGGATGCATTGATAGATGGTTGGGTGTATGGATGCATTGATAGATGGTTGGGTGTATGGATAAGTGGATAGATGGTTGGGTGTTTGGATGGATTGATGGTTGGGTGTATGGATGGATTTATAGATGGTTGGGTGTATGGATGGATTGATAGATGGTTGGGTGTATGGATGCATTGATAGATAGTTGGGTGTATGGATGCATTGATAGATGGTTGGGTGTATGGATGGATGGATAGATGGTTGGGTGTATGGATGCATTGATAGATAGTTGGGTGTATGGATGCATTGATAGATGGTTGGGTGTATGGATGGATGGATAGATGGTTGGGTGTTTGGATGGATTGATAGATGGTTGGGTGTATGGATGGATTGATAGATGGTTGGGTGTATGGATGCATTGATAGATGGTTGGGTGTATGGATGCATTGATAGATGGTTGGGTGTATGGATGAGTGGATTGATAGATGGTTGGGTGTATGGATGAGTGTAATGATAGATGGTTGGGTGTATGGATGGATTGATAGATGGTTGGGTGTATGGATGAGTGGATTGATAGATGGTTGGGTGTATGGATAGATGGTTGGGTGTATGGATGGATAGATGGTTGAGTGTATTAATGGATGGATGGATGGATAGATGTTTGGGTGTATGGATGGATGGATGGATAGATGTGTGGGTGTATGGATGGATGGATGGATAGATGTGTGGGTGTATGGATGGATGGATGGATGGTTGGGTGTATGGATGCATTGATAGATGGTTGGGTGTATGGATGCATTGATATATGGTTGGGTGTATGGATGAGTGGATAAATGGTTGGGTGTTTGGATGGATTGATTGATGGTTGGGTGTATGGATGGATTGATAGATGGTTGGGTGTTTGGATGGATTGATAGATGGTTGGGTGTATGGATGCATTGATAGATGGTTGGGTGTATGGATGCATTGATAGATGGTTGGGTGTATGGATAAGTGGATAGATGGTTGGGTGTTTGGATGGATTGATGGTTGGGTGTATGGATGGATTTATAGATGGTTGGGTGTATGGATGGATTGATAGATGGTTGGGTGTATGGATGCATTGATAGATAGTTGGGTGTATGGATGCATTGATAGATGGTTGGGTGTATGGATGGATGGATAGATGGTTGGGTGTATGGATGCATTGATAGATAGTTGGGTGTATGGATGCATTGATAGATGGTTGGGTGTATGGATGGATGGATAGATGGTTGGGTGTTTGGATGGATTGATAGATGGTTGGGTGTATGGATGGATTGATAGATGGTTGGGTGTATGGATGCATTGATAGATGGTTGGGTGTATGGATGCATTGATAGATGGTTGGGTGTATGGATGAGTGGATTGATAGATGGTTGGGTGTATGGATGAGTGTAATGATAGATGGTTGGGTGTATGGATGGATTGATAGATGGTTGGGTGTATGGATGAGTGGATTGATAGATGGTTGGGTGTATGGATGAGTGTAATGATAGATGGTTGGGTGTATGGATGGATTGATAGATGGTTGGGTGTATGGATGCTTTGATAGATGGTTGGGTGTATGGATGCATTGATAGATGGTTGGGTGTATGGATGGATTGATAGATGGTTGGGTGTATGGATGCATTGATAGATGGTTGGGTGTATGGATGGATAGATGGTTGGGTGTATGGATGGATGGATAGATGGTTGGGTGTATGTATGGATGGATGGATGGATGGATAGATGTTTGGGTGTATGGATGGATAGATGGTTGGGTGTATGGATGGATTGATAGATGGTTCGGTGTATGGATGGATGGATAGATGGTTGGGTGTATGGATGGATTGATAGATGGTTGGGTGTATGGATGGATGGATAGATGGTTGGGTGTATGGATGGATGGATGGATGGATAGATGTTTGGGTGTATGGATGGATAGATGGTTGGGTGTTTGGATGGATTGATAGATGGTTGGGTGTATTGATGGATGGATGGATGGATGGATAGATGGTTGGGTGTATGGATGGATGGATAGATGTTTGGGTGTATGGATGGATAGATGGTTGGGTGTTTGGATGGATTGATAGATGGTTGGGTGTATTAATGGATGGATGGATGGATGGATGGATGGATGGATAGATGTGTGGGTGTATGGATGGATGGATGGATGGATAGATGGTTGGGTGTATGGATGGATGGATGGATAGATGTGTGGGTGTATGGATGGATGGATGGATAGATGGATGGATAGATGGTTGGGTGTATGGATGGATGGATGGATAGATGGTTGGGTGTATGGATGGATGGATGGATAGATGGTTGGGTGTATTAATGGATGGATGGATAGATGTTTGGGTGTATGGATGGATGGATGGATAGATGTGTGGGTGTATGGATGGATGGATGGATAGATGGATGGATAGATGGTTGGGTGTATGGATGGATGGATGGATAGATGGTTGGGTGTATGGATGAGTGGATGTTTAATATCCGGCTCTGGATCTGTATAGTCCTGTGTCTCAGTGGAGTCTGTGATTTAGTTGTTCTGTTGCTGTTGATCACTGTATTTCAGTTCTCTCTTATCTCACACAGTTCAGGAGAATCCCCAGTGCCAACAGTTTCTATAAAGACTATCTGTGCAGATTAATCAGTGAAAACAATATATGGGTCGACTTCTACGCAGTGGCACTCTATTTAAATATAAATGGTTTTTGGTTTCAACAATATCAGCCCAACAATAGCCACTTCCTACAGCCTGGTTAACTGATGTGGGCTTCCACACAGCACAGTTCCTGTGGAACAGATCGCACAATGTGCCCAATCTTTAAATGTCAAAGGGTTTTTTCTAGGGCGGTTCAAAAGACGAAGTTTATTGCACTTTTCGTCCACAACTTCATATAGTTTTTTTTGCACATTTTGTTTTCTTTTTGGTGAATATTTAGGGGTGGCTCAAGCATCAAAGAGTTTTTGTATGATTTTTAATTGACTACATTTGAAAAGAAAACAAATAATTCACTGTGCCATGATAGATGTACTGTCACGATGCCGTAAAATAGGCTGGTCTAATGGTCAGATCTGTCATGCTGTGATTATTATATTTGCTGATAGCGATATCAGTTTCTGCGGCGGTCACGTGAGTCTTCATTGGTATGGCCTATAGTTTTTCACTGTAGCTGTTTAGTCACGATACGTTTTGTTTGCAGCACAGATGTGGATGCTTGAGTGAGCCCTAAATACACAAGTCTGCTTCAGAGCTGGAATAAGTTTTATTTAGATGAAGTAGAATGGATGTGGTTTTGTGGACTTGTTCTCTTGAAATAGATCTTCATGAATCCCAGTGGAAACACACTTCTATTTGACGGGTTTGTTAGTCATTTCTGTGTGTGTCCATCAGCTTCAGATCTCCTTCACTCCAGCCTCAGGAGGTTTGTGTGCACTTTCCCCTGCTCATATAATCATATTTCACATTTATGGGTCCTTGAATCGCACATTTGGGGAGGGAGTATGTTGTGCTCGATGTCTTAGTCAACATTTACAAGCTGGTACATGCGCCAATCATCATCATCATTTTAATAACTGAAAATGATTGCTGTATTCGCATACATTTCCCTCGTTTTATTTAGTCACTATTTCTTGTCTACTGCTGAGTTTTGATTTTATATTAAGTTTTTAAGCTAGTAGTGGAATGAGTTTTGATCATTCTGAGCTTTTGTATTAAGTGATGACCTTCACATTAAACTTTATATTTCTGTTAATAAAGCGACTGACGAGACAGTCTGAGGAATGAAGAGAGATATTCTGTCTTTAGTGAAGTTCTCACACTAGATCAAACACTACGACTGAAGCAGGACTAGATCTCCTCAAACATTAATCAACAAACTCTTTTAGAAATGCACTTAAAGTGTTAGTTCACCCAAAAATGAAAATTCTGTCAGTAAACAAACAAAAATAACGACTTTATTTCAACTATTAATTTCCTTCTCTGTGGGCCTCTAGTCAGTTCACAGCGCAGCGCTTCTGTGTTGTACGTCACACGCAGGCTCACTATTGGCCGACGCTGGTCATGTGTGTGATGTGACGTACAACACAGAAGCGCTGCGCTGTTACACTAGTAACAGCGCATCTCTGAGTAAACACTGACGTTTCGTTTATGAATCAATCTGCGTTTTCAAACGAATATAGTGAGTCAATGATTCAATGACCCATTCATAAACACAGTCGCTTGATTTGTTCCTGAATTAGTCGTTTGAACAAATCGATTGAATGAGATTCAGTGACAAAGACAGTGACTTGCCGCCCCCTACTGGCGGATTTATTTTATTTCATTTATTTAAATAATTTAATATTTCTATATTCAAACCCTTCTGTTTAAAATCTTAATCTCATAACTTTGTTATTATCATGAATTTAAATACATTCATGCCACTTCTGAGCCTCATTAAACAGTCTGTAAATATACCTAATGCCTATGGAAGCCCGTTTCCGCCACAGTTGAGTTAAAAATATAAATCTGTAAGTCATAATAATGAGAAACTTTCTCATAATTATGACTTAAGTATAAGTCATATGCCATGTTTGCTGTGATGCATTTACACGGCTTTGACCAGCGGATGTCGCTAGCGTGGCACTTCCTTCTGCTCCACGGCTTTGCGCATGCGTAGAAGTGCGAGAAAATAAGTCATTATTACGAGAAAGTTTCTCATTATTACGAGATGTTAAGTCATTATTATGAGAAAATTTCTCATTATTACGATTTTTTTTTTTTTTTTTACTCAACTATGGCTTCCATTAATGCCACCTCTGCAGTGCAAAGATGAATTTTGTAGATTTTGATTTCAATTGATTGGTAACTTATTCTTCCTGATTACGGTCATTATTCTTAACTCAATTTAAAAATATACATTTATGAATTTGACATAAAATATTTTAATGAGGTTAAAAAATGCCCCCTGCAAGTAATTTTAAAGAGTCAAATATCACCTCATAAAGGGAAGGTTATTTCTGTATTTAATGAGAAGGAAAGGCACTCCTACATTTTTTTTAAATTAGCACACATGCTCCTAAAAATGAATGCAATCATAGAGCCCTGAAATATAAACAACATTAAAAGCTTGATTTTCACCACAGGGAGACTTTAAAGGTTTGAAAACCGCTGCTCTCCTGCTGTTGTGGCCGTGTTTTCTTTCATAAGTGTTAGATATGTAAGGCCTGTGCTGACTTCAGATGTGCAAAAATGTCTTATGGGACCTGCTATGGATCGACATTTTTTCCTATTCATTTATTGTTGTATTCACTGCCATTACTGGTCATTAATATGGGGGATGAGCAGATGTCATGTGACTGAAACGGATGAATACACATCTGTAGCTGCACACACACACACGTGTGTTTGCTCATAATCCCTGGTTTTCCTCCGTTGAACATGGCAAACCAGCAGATTTGCTACAATTAACAGACATTAGTTTGACATCTGTCCAGAGTGAAGCAGTGTTTTAACTCCAACACTGCGTTGAGTTCTGCCAAAAAACACAACAATGGTCCATTTTGATTTCATGGTGATTTTAACTTGTCAAGTGCTTCCAGTCCATCATACTGGACATTATCATAACCATAAACAGAGTGGCTTGTGGTTTATTATTCTTGTTTTCAGCTTAATTAGGCTAACAAATCGCACATTCACAGGAAATGTGAATAACAATGTTCAATGTACAACTGTTCCTCCAAAAGCACCGTGGATATTAAATCCATTCCTGAAAATAAATAACATACATTCCGACAGAACAGAAACAGAAACCCTTTCACTGTTAAAAGAGTTCAGATTCATCTGTGAATTAGTCAGTCAGTAATTCTCGTTTGTTCTTAAACACACACTCCCTCAGGAGGACCTCAGGCTCATGATAACAGCAGCTCCAAAGATCAGCAGGAACGCCGCCGTCACTTCCGTCACTTTCCCCTGTTTCCACTTCCGGAAGTTGTCCTGCTGCAGCTTCCGGCGGAGCTCTTCCCGCTGTCGCATCTGCTTCTCTCTCTGCAGCTGTTCGCCGTAATGCGCCTGATAGAACGCGTCGAAGTCGAAGTGCGCGTTGGCGGCGCGTCGAGGCCGCCGTCCGGACGCGTCTGAGGAGCCCGGTCTCCCGGCGCTCTGCTCGAGTGTGCCGAGGTCGTAACGCCTCCGGAGGCCGCTGCTGCCGAGCACACTGTAGGCCTCCGCGACCAGCGCGAAGCTCCGCGCCGCCTCCTCGCTGCGCCCAAGGTTCCGGTCCGGGTGATGCACGAACGACTGCTTATAATAGGCGCTCTTGATCTGCGCTTGCGTGGCGTTCGGGGAAACCTTCAGGATGTCATAGTACGCGGTGCGGCTGCGGTGGAGCGGCGCGGAGGAGTCAGAGTCAGCGGCTGTGCTGCGGCTGCTGTGCGCGCGTGTCCGCGGTGGCGCAGGAGGATGATAATGATAGTAATGCAACCGTAGTGTTTTAATAGCGCAGAGTTTGTGAGCGCCACTCCTCACACAGCCGCTGACCTCCGCCATCACCACAGTATCACCAGACCTCACTTCCGGCAAAACAATGAAAATATCAACCAATCAGAGACAGGATACACTGAAAACGGCGTACTATTGGCTACAGAGAGCTTCTTCTTTATTTGAATGTAGAGATTGTAGGAGCATTGCCGCCACCTGCTGGTCAAGACCGCACAACCCTATTCCCTGAGCTAATCACTTTCAATAGGTTAATTAGACTTCTTTATATAATCTTTCTGGTTGACTATTGAGCTGTAAATTGTTTATTTTCTGAAAGTTTGTCTGTTTTGTATCTTCTATTTGTTAAAATTTGCATTAAATCATTTTCAAATATTGCTTCATTCATCATGTGAATTATTTTAAATGTTTGTTGTTTTCAAGTTGGAAATCAAATATTTCCTTTCATTATTATACTTTAAATATCATTATAATGTGCTCTACCGTTTCTTTCCTTTTTTTTTCTTGCAAAACACAGACACGTTTATTTTGGTCATGTTTCCATACTAGACAACTTTGGGAAAATATTGACACATTTATTATAGATCATATCCAACTAGATATATCCATAACTTTTAAAAACATTATTTTTGGATACTTTGATTCTGACCTTACTAAAAATAATGCTTGCGTTGTTATAAATTTGATTTATCTTATTTGCCAATTTTATATCCATGAATGTAAGTTTACCAACAACAAACCAATTATTGTGTGTGTTTTTGAAAGAGTTTTAAATGTATCTTAATACAATTACATCTTCAGTAAATAAGAAAGCAAGTAGAACGTCTTCAATCTGTAAGGACTTTTTCTCTGTCTTCTTTCATTATTATTAATTTTTTTCCCCAGCTCTTTAACTCTTCTTTTCTCACGTGTATTCTGATGACATTGCACATATTATTAATGCATTTTGTATAATGTACAAAGTTGTATATCATAAACATGTAATTTTGTATGTTTTGCAATACAAAATAAAGTACAACTACATAATGATCAAATGGCAGGGCTCGATTGTTGTCTCTAATTTTTCAGTTAAGTCTAAATAACAATTCTCCAATTTTAACGCTAGATTGTAATATAGTTCATCGTTGTCATAATTTCGATGTAAATAACGCATCTGAAGTGACGTAGGTCACTCGCAACTGTTACATTTCTCAGCGCTTTTCAGATTGGACAAATCACAGTGGACTGTGATTACTAGTTAATTATTTTTATTCTTTCACTAAGAGGCTGACGCGTAAGATCTTCGTTTGTATATCAGATACCAATTCTTTAAAAGTAAAATATAATATTCTATAGTACAGAGCACATCGTGATATTTGAATGCGTCTCGAGGGAGGCTCCGAGGGTCGCGCTGTTTCTGTCGCCGGGAGATGACGTCATCAACGCTCGCCAGGCTCCGCTGTTCTCCACATGTGTTGTTACAGTAGTGTTGTGATCTGAAGTTGCTGGTTACAGGTTTATTTTCAGTCAGTATCATCATGTCTTGCCGTAGACCTGAGCATATGGCTCCTCCAGAGGTGGTGAGTGAACTTAACTTACTCTTCTAGTGTTGAGATGGGCTTTTATGAACATGTACACAACAAACAATATACAAAACACATATAATTGCTAAATTATCCAAATAATTCATCATAATAATGATCAATTATTGAATCTGTATAGAAACAGGATTCAGTTTGGGTTTTTAATTAAGCGAATGATCTTGACATTCAGTAAATATTTGAAGACAGTAAACATTTGAACAGTTTTGCAGAATAAATAAAGACATTTTCTTTTTTAAACTTTTGCATTTTTAAAAGTTCATTGAGGGTAAGCCTTTCAGTGAATGGATTTTGTTGATATTGATTTTATTTGATTGGTAGCAGACAGCGTCGGATTATTCTATTAAATGTAGGAATTTGTCAGAAAGATGCATATTTAAATGTGTTCAAAATATTGACACATTTATTATAGATCATATCCAACAAGATATATCCATAACTTTTAAAAACATTATTAACATACGGTGCCAGACTCTATGTACTAATAAAATGTACGAGAGTCTGGTGGGACCAGGCTAGCAAATATCATCCCTTAATGATGTAAAAGTAATGCAGTGAACTGACCAGTGCTCAGACTATGAGAAGCTTCAGGAGTCAGCTGACCACGACAGGCCGAAACATCATTAACCCCGTGTGTTAGACACTGACCTTGAGTGACCCTGATCCTGAAGGGCTTCGGGAGGCTGAGCATCAGCACTAGATCGAGTCTGCGTGTTTGTGAAGGAGCCGTTGGCCGATCAGATTTTACAAAACAACAAATTAGTAGATTAACAGCAACCAATCATATTTGTAGGCATGCTGAAAGGAAATAGCATTAATCAAACGTTAATCATAGTGTGTGTTAGTGTGTTAGTGTTAGGGCTCTAGGCACCTCGCAATGCGATGCTAAAACAACTACTTTTGTTTGACTACTTGGTACTTTTAAAGCAAAGTATTTATAATGACACATAAAGACATTACTTCCAATATCTTTTATTAATAAAACAAATGGAAGTGATTTGGCAGGTCAACTGTAAGGTTACATTTGCCAGCATATGTCCCAACATATCAGAGAACCAACAGGAAAATAAATGTGTGCCTGCAGCATAAATGATACAAACTTCAGCATATTCTGAATCTCTGACATGGAATAATAGACTTCTATTCAACATCCTCCTGTTATGTGCAATGAGCAATATAATCCTTCAGACAAAAAATAAAATAAATGTTTTTTGCTGTTGCAAACTCACAAACAGCTTTCATTCATAAATATAGAGTCATGTAACAGCAGGTCTCATACAAACATAATCAGGGCTCCAGACTAACTTTTCTTTTTTTTTTTGCAACATGCCATTAGGGCTGGGGCGGTATGGATTTTTTCTAACCGCGGTTGAAAAGCAAGATTTTCCCGCGGTATGGTGGTAAACCGCTTTAAATAGCCAACCCCCAACAACCCCCCACCCCGACAGACTTTCGCGCACGCACCAGAAGTCGTTTTTGCTAGACAGACTTTGCTAAAAATTGTCACCTACATCCGAAAAAAAACGAGCACAATTTGAAATAGTCAAATTTTCATTAAGCAGTAATTTGGCATGAACCAATCACTGAATAGATTTCCTTATTTAAGAATATTCTCAGATACATTCGCATTGAATTCATCATTTTCAGGAGAATACATTATGATGTTCACATTGGAAATGAAAGAACACCTATTGCAACATTTCTTAATTACAAATATTATACTCCATATTTATGTTTACATAATATAGTGTTATTTTTTATTTAATCTATGTCGATTATATGAAGAGTGAACAGCATGAGTAAGATAGGATCATAAGATGGGTCAGACACGATTTTGACCACTTTATTACGTTTTGTTTTGTAGAAAGCCTTTCTTTAAATTAAATTTCGTTTTGTATAAATTGTACCTTAATTTTAATCACTGTTTCATTAACGAATTGCCTGGAATTAAGAAATAAGAAGCAAATAGCAGACATATAATCAGGAGGACGTGGAAGCGCGGGTGCGATCTCTTGCGCGTGAACTGGAGCTCGTCTCATAAATGAACCGAAACTCGGCGTAGGCTGGGCCTAAATGTCTACTTTTAAACAAAATTCAAAATGAAATGATAACATTTTAGTGTACAGTAGCCTAGTCAGGTAAGGTCAGGTTTGCCGATGTGCGTTATAGGCTATTTACTTATTCATATTTATCCCTGTGCGCCGATCGGAGACGGAGTTCACTGCTGATATTCTGGGGATACAACATAGCCAATATACTAGGGACTTTAGCCTTTAAATATCTTTGCTGCATTGGATCAGTGTTATTTCTAGAACAGCCAAGAGCTTTCTAGCCTCGCGACAGCAGCGCCTCGCATTGCTCATAGACCTTAAAACAGTCAGCGCCGCGGATGCGGTTTCGAAAATTGATCAAAAAACGTTGGTGCGGGTGGATGGCGGACAGATGATGAGTTTTGTGATGCGGTTGCGGATGAAATAATAATAGCCCATCCGCGCATCTCTAATACGAATGGAATGTTATTATGCGTCATGGAACATTGCGCTCCTCAACTCGCGAAAGGTCGGATTTGATTCATCTTTTGATGATAAGTTTTGTTTAGAAAACCTTGAATCCATGTAAGCCACAATATCATTAGACATAATCCATGTCATTAGAATCAATGAATCCATGTCATTAGACACAAAGTGCACACATGTGCAGGCCAAGGTTATTTATTTATTTATTTTTTTGCGGTGATGACGGTGACGAGCTCAGACCCGCAGTTGGAGTCACGTGACCGCGGTAATGCGGTAATGCGGTAACCGTCCCAGCCCTACATGCCATGGGATTAATCAGTTCATGCTGATGAATAGTAATGTGTCTTAATCTGCATACCCTAGTTTTGCACTGATGTAAAAAGACACAAGACCTCATGTTAGAAAAATGTTTTAATATTTTAACTATCAAATCATAAAACTCTCCAAAAAACTATTAAAAAAACATATATGTTTTTTTTTGGGGGGGGGTTGTAGGCTACTGTATCACGTGCCGTTTGAACTGACACGCTACAGCGATCTGTCACATTTAAAAGCGCCAAAAACGTTATTTATTGTGTGAATCTCGTAAAAATATTGACAGAATCTGACAGCTGAGAATTTGTTCCATATCAAAAGTAACCTTCTCTGTCTTGTCTGTCGGTGTCAGTGTCCTCTTTGTCCGCGATTTTTCTCTGCGTGAGAAAATGGATGTGTGGCGTGAGAGCGTGTGGAAAGTGTCAATTGCGTGAGTCTCACGGTCAATGCGTGAGAGTTGGCAGCTTTGATGTTCTTTTCATTTTTATATGCCTTAATT
This sequence comes from Gila orcuttii, assembly GCA_026230005.1. NCBI lineage: Eukaryota > Metazoa > Chordata > Actinopteri > Cypriniformes > Leuciscidae > Gila > Gila orcuttii. The sequence continues at coordinate 6,574,295 of JAPDVR010000009.1, forward strand.
CCTGAATTCCTAATTGACACGTTTCACCATCAGTGTGCAATGCTCGTGACGTGTACGTTCGTTAATGCGGAAGAGCATTGTAGCCGGAGCTTCTTCTCTCCGTTAATGTCTATGGCGAGTCACTGGGCGACTCCGCAGCCGAGCCGACCCCGGGATAAAATAGTCCGAATATAAACACTTATTACAGGCGTACCGTAGTGATTCAGGATAAGTCAAAAACACGGTTTGGAAAATGGATTCATGATGTACTCGTTAATTTTGAGCATAAGTTACGGACTGCAGCAGCTGCTGGAGTAATACATGACCATACACTCGCACATGCGACCACATACAATTTTAACTCGCACATTCTCCAAAAATGGTTGCAGTCTGGAACCCTGATAAATAATGCGTGTGGACTTACGCATGTTCTGAATTATTAGTTTTAACATACAAAGCCGCTCTTATACACAACTAAATAATAAAGAGTTATGACTTGCAATTGTTGCTGTATACCACAATCAAAAACAGCTTATACAAAAAAAGTGAATGATCATCTGCAGAGAGCACAGTCAAAATGTAGAGTGTGTGACTGGGATTGCACTGACACACACTGTGGAGGGCAGGACAGTAAAGCTGTGTGTAACAGAGGTGTGTTACAGCACACTGATGTGCAAACTAAACCACAGAGAGCAGCTCTCATACAAAAAATACAAAATGGGTCACAATGAAATTGTCAATTTTCCATACATTAGCTTTTAGCGACGAGGGTGTGTTCGGATTTCGGGCTCAGCCGTCGTGCGTCTCTGTCACAGTCCCGCGCTTCAGTCACGGCAATATTACGTTATTAGAAGAAGGAAAAAATTTAGAAAAAAACAAATTTTGACATTTGTGAATCTATTCAGGATCGGTGTATTCCCCTGGTGTGTGTGGCTGTTCTGTATGTGCTGTGTGTATCATTTATACAAATGCCTGTTGTTGTTTCCACATTTACAGTACTATAATGAAGAGGAGGCCAAGAAATACTCCCAGAAGTGAGTAGAGACTCGGAGGAGTCGACCGCTGTTACTGACTCCACACTGACACTTATGAGCTGTTTTTGTGCAAGGTACATTTTATTTTGGTGTCCATATTTAACTAATTAATTGCTTTCTGTGTGTGTCTGTCTCTCTGTGTGTGTGTGTATCTGTGTGTCTGTCTGTGTGTGTGTGTGTGTGTCTGTCTGTGTGTGTCTGTCTGTGTCTGTCTGTGTGTGTCTGTCTGTGTGTGTGTCTGTCTGTGTGTGTGTGTCTGTCTGTGTGTGTGTGTGTGTATCTGTGTGTCTGTCTGTGTGTGTCTGTCTGTGTGTGTCTGTCTGTGTGTGTCTGTCTGTGTCTGTCTGTGTGTGTCTGTCTGTGTGTGTGTCTGTCTGTGTGTGTGTGTCTGTCTGTGTCTGTCTGTGTGTGTCTGTCTGTCTGTGTGTGTCTGTGTGTGTGTGTGTGTCTGTCTGTGTGTGTGTCTGTGTGTGTGTGTGTGTGTGTGTGTGTGTCTGTCTGTGTGTGTCTGTGTCTGTGTGTGTGTCTGTCTGTGTGTGTGTGTCTGTCTGTGTGTGTGTGTGTGTGTGTCTGTGTCTGTGTGTGTCTGTGTGTGTCTGTGTGTCTGTGTGTGTGTGTGTGTCTGTCTGTGTCTGTGTCTGTCTGTGTGTGTGTGTGTCTGTGTGTGTGTGTGTGTGTCTGTCTGTGTGTGTGTGTGTCTGTCTGTGTGTGTGTGTCTGTCTGTGTGTGTCTGTGTGTGTCTGTGTCTGTGTGTGTCTGTGTGTGTCTGTGTGTCTGTGTGTGTGTGTCTGTCTGTGTCTGTGTCTGTCTGTGTGTGTGTGACTGTGTGTGTGTGTGTCTGTGTCTGTGTGTGTGTGTCTGTGTGTGTGTGTCTGTCTGTGTGTGTGTGTCTGTCTGTGTGTGTGTGTCTGTCTGTGTGTGTGTGTGTGTCTGTGTGTGTCTGTGTGTGTGTGTGTGTGTGTGTGTGTCTGTGTGTGTGTGTCTGTCTGTGTGTGTGTGTCTGTCTGTGTGTGTGTGTCTGTCTGTGTGTGTGTGTGTGTCTGTCTGTCTGTGTGTGTGTCTGTCTGTGTGTGTCTGTGTGTCTGTCTGTGTGTGTCTGTGTCTGTGTGTGTGTGTGTCTGTGTGTGTGTGTGTCTGTCTGTGTTTCTGTGTGTGTCTGTCTGTGTGTGTGTGTGTCTGTGTGTGTGTGTGTGTGTCTGTCTGTGTGTGTGTGTCTGTCTGTGTGTGTGTGTCTGTCTGTGTGTGTGTGTCTGTCTGTGTGTGTGTGTGTCTGTCTGTCTGTGTGTGTGTCTGTCTGTGTGTGTGTGTGTGTCTGTGTGTGTGTGTGTCTGTCTGTGTTTCTGTGTGTGTGTGTGTGTCTGTCTGTGTGTGTCTGTGTGTGTGTGTGTCTGTGTGTGTGTGTGTCTGTCTGTGTTTCTGTGTGTGTCTGTGTGTGTGTGTGTGTGTGTGTGTGTGTGTGTGTGTCTGTCTGTATGTGTGTGTGTCTGCGTGTGTGTGTGCGTGTGTGTGTGTCTGCGTGCGTGTGTGTGTCTGCGTGCGTGTGTGTGTGTCTGCGTGCGTGTGTGTGTGTGTGTGTGTGTGTGTCTGCGTGCGTGTGTGTGTCTGCGTGCGTGTCTGCGTGCGTGTGTGTGTGTGTGTGTGTGTGTGTCGGCAGCTCCCGGATAATCGAGATCCAGACTCAGATGTCGGAGCGGGCGGTCGAGCTGCTCAGTCTGCCGGAGGATCAGGCCTGTTATCTGCTGGATGTGGGGTAATATAAACACATTTCTGTTTCAATAAAGAAAAAAATATGTATTTATTTTAAAAAATGTTATTTTTCACATCCTGCCCAATGTTGTCCCACATTAAAGGCTATGATAACAGATATAGTGCATGTAATGTAGGCTGTGCTATATGTGCACAACCGGTTAAAATCACATTATAAACCAGATAGTTCCAGTTAGAGCTTAGATTCTGTACCCGAGCCCGAGCCCGGCCCGACCCGACCCGCGGGTCGGGCCGATATTTCCCGCCACTATGCTCGGGTCGGGTCGGGTCGGGCCCTTGATCAAGCACGTCACGTGTCACGCGCAGCGTCTCCTCCACTCGCACGCACGCACACTGTATTGTGTAGCTTAAGTGCAACATGGAGCTTGAAGAAGTAAAGAAAAAAAAGAAAACAGGAGAATTAACTTTGAGCAAGTATGAAGGAAAGTCGGAGGTATGGAAATATTTTAAATTAGTCGTGGGCAGTGACAACATATGTGTTGGCTTTGTTGAGTGCAAGTGCGGCGCGCTGCTATGACAGCAAAAAAACGGGGACTTCGACGATGAGCAGACACATGAAGCAGGCTTGCCATGACAGAAAGGATGATAGTCAGCCTTCAATGTCCTCTTTTGTTACTTCTCCAAGCATACCGCTGAGGGCGAGGTTTTCTTTCTTTCTTTTTTTTTTTTTTTACGTTTCTTCATTCGGATCCATTTGCGATCCATTCGATTCTGAATAAATAAACAACGCATTTTACATGCTTCGTCCTTGTTACATTATTCATAAAGATAATAATTAATAAATGCACGCAATAAAAGGCAACATGCCTTTCAACTTAAGTGTGCAAAATTCAGAATTAAATGAATGTGAATGTGTAGCAATTTTTACAAATAGAGAGTCTGTGTATAGTACGTGTTGTAGCCTTTAAATAAGCACATTTAGTTGCATATTAAAACATTATAATGTTATTTTTTTCCATCTATGTTGATAATGAAAGTGAACAGAGTAGATAGGAGGATGCGCAATATCGGGAGACATGGAGTGGTTCAGGCATGATTTTGACCACTTAATTATGTTTTGTTTTGTAGAAAGCCTTTCTTTAAAGTGAATTTCATTTTGTATAAATTGTATCTTAATTTTAATACATTTTTCATAAACCAATTGCCTGTATTTAATAAGAAGCAAATATAGCAGACAATATAATCATGACATGAAGGCGCCGGCGAGCCGCGGTCACCATAGCCTGTGAACTGGAGCATCTCATCATAAGTTAAATCAATTCTCGGCACGCTGGTCACCGAATTTACAAATGCACATCTTGCTTGTTGCACGCGTCGCACACATATGTCGAAATAACATTATTAATAATAATGAATCTGTAAGAATAGGCCTATTTGATTGAATGCTGAATGTTGTGCTTGTTCAATTTAATAAAATTAAAACTTTCATTGTGATAATTAAAATAGGCTAATTGAATATTAAATATTAAGTAGCCAATTTTTGTACATTTCTTAATAGTATTTATATAATATATATACTGTACAGCTCTCCACTGTCAATGGTCTAGCACCCATTCAGCACCTGCGTTAAAAAAAACGATCTGGCGTCGCCCCTGGTTATAACGGCCCACGTATTAAAAATGGTCGGGTTTAAATCGGGCTCGGGCTCATAATTACAGTTAATGTGTCGGGCCGGGCCGGGCTCGGACACAACGTGCACGGGCTCGGGTTGGGTCGGGCTTGATTTTTTGGGCCCGATGTAAGCTCTAGTTCCAGTCCTTGATTCTGATTGGTTGAGCCGCGTTCGAAGCCGTTGTAAATGACACACACACACACACACACACCCCTGTGACCGCATTACTAGGGCCCTATAAAATCCATTTTATTTTTTCCCAAGTTCCGTTTTATTTTTTCCCAAATTCCGTTTTTTCCGTTTAAATTTTTGCAAAATCCGTTTTTTCCATTTTAATTTTGGGGAATTCAGTTTTTTTTCACCCTTTACTGTTATTTTAGTCGTAAAAAGAGTGTGCTTTTAATGTTAATGATTAAAATGTACACAAATAAAATAGGAATGACCTTAAATTTATTGAGGTAACAGACATTTACTCTTACTTTTCAGCACAAATAGGCTACTACATGATGCAACATAACACTGCATTCTAAGTACTTCAAGTAACAACAAAATATGGTTAGGAGCTTTAAACTGTCCAGTAAAATAAATAATATTAGTTTATATAAGTTTAAATAAAACTTTTTCGCCGATGAAAGCAGAGCCGTGGAGAGCCGCTTCGCCATGCTTTCATTGTTTTGATGCCGTCATTGGAGCTGAAATGACGGGAGGGGTTGTGTCGCCCAGATTTTCTTCCCCCGGTCTACATTTTCCCCAGACATACATTCTTCTCCCACACAAAAACAAAATTTCATTCAAAATATGTAAAATTCCGCGAAATTCCGCGTGAACACTAGATTCCGCGTTAATTGGCCAATTCCGTGATCGCGGAAATTATAGGGCCCTACATTACATCAGTGTTACTGCGCAGCTGCTGTTTGTGATGCTTTGTTGCTGCATGTGTTGCTTAGCAACCTCTTTGGAACTACATTGCTTTGCGGGGGAATAATGTGTTATAAGGTTATATTTTTTGTTGCTTTATAAAATAAATATTAAAATGATTTTTTTTATTTTTGTCGGCACCGATAGCCTCATGGGCAGCGCCGACATATAGTGCCGTTGTGCTTCGGGCGACCCGAGTTCGAATCCCGGCTCGTGGACCTTTCCCGATCCCGTCCCCCGTCTCTCTCCCACCTCGCTTCCTGTCCACTCTGTACTATCCTATCACAATAAAGGCAAAAATCACCAAATAAAAAAAATTCTTAAAAAAATATTAAAATGAATATTTTTATGGAGTAACCGTTTTATTGCCCCTTGAAGCCGTGATTTACAGTGAGTTTAGCTCAGGGGTTTTGCTCCGCGTCGAGTCTATCAACGCCCCTGAGCTGTTCTACATTCACTCTAAATCACGGCTTCAAGCGGCTTATTGCTTTAGTATGGCTACTATTATTTTAGTAATATATATGTTTAAGTCAGAATTATTTCTGAAAACACCACAATCTCCAGTATCTGCCTGAGTGTCTATCAGGGCAGGCTGCTTTAATCTAGACATGTTAACAGTTATTCTGAAGCCCTTAATAAAGGATGATGCAGCTCACTCTGCGTCCTCCGCTCGTTTATATATATCGCACTGACTCCATACTCCGCCCAGAACTAGTTTTACACTTATGACACTGTTATTACACTGATAATACACATTTGTTACACTGTTAATACACATTTATTACACTGCTAATACACATGTAATACACATTTATTACACTGTTAATACACTGTTGTTACACTGTTGTTACACTGGTAATATACTGGTAATGCACTGTTATTATGCTGTTATCACACTGGTAACATCATGCTGACCGGTTTCTCCTGCTTGAACCCGTCAGCTGTGGATCTGGACTCAGTGGAGATCATTTATCTGAGGTCGGACACTACTGGGTCGGTGTGGACATCAGCACAGCCATGCTGGGTGAATATATATACACACACGCTTACTCTCAGACACACTCTCATACACACACACACACACACACTCACATTCATTCACACACACACACACACACTCGCACTCATTCACACACACCACACACACACGCTCACTCTCAGACACACTATCTCTCTCTCACACACACACACACACACACAGCTTCAGGATAACAAAATTTCAAAAGGATTAACAAAGGATTTCAAAATCTGAGTGCGGTAAGCATCAGGTAACACAATTTGGTACACAGTTAAAAACTCTGCATCTGCGGTACGTGTTCTCCACCAACGCATAAGAACGTCATCATCCCAGAAATTACCCAGCATCATCTGAGGGATTAAAGCCTTGTCTACAGTACCACCAATACATGTAGCAAGCGACGGATCGGAACGTTGTCTGTGTTCACTTTTCCTCATTTAAAGAGCGTTTACCTTCGCTGCCCGCGCCATTTGATTCTGACGACACAGGACCGATGTAGAGCTCACTCTCTACAGTCTGTGGCGAAGATAAAAAGGAATCAGAGAGATCGATCACATTTTCAAATGTTTGTGATTGAGCATGAGTTACGGCACACGCCGTATGGGAAAATAGCAGAAAACCATTGGTGAAGGAAGACTTTGCCACCCGCTATATAATTTCCTAAAATCATGCTTACCCCTTCGACAGGCAGTTGCGAACGCACGGCAATGTTCACAAGACCCAAAACCAGATCAGACTTCAGATTAATGAGACCCAGCCCAAGTCCATCCCGCGGACTGAAACGTTAGAACCACTGTACGAGACGGCAGAGAACGAAAGCGCACTGTCCATTAGAGTCTGCGCTGCTCCCGTATCGATAAGCATCAGGATTGGCTTAAAGTCAGAGTCCTCGGAGTGAGCTTCCAAACTTCTCGTTACAAATGGACTGAAAGTATTCGGGCCAGATTGTACGCTTATGGCACTACTCTCAGGAGTGACATTGACGAACGCTACGCTCTTAGACTTAGAGTTTTTCTGTTTCCAGGCTTTGCGATTTGAAACGAGATGCCCTGGGTCGAGAGAGTAAAATCATACCCGCGTATCCTCGTTTTTCTTTGAGCCTTGGAAAATAGGTTTAACAGGGTTAGCCACTGGCGAATTCTTAGCAGTTTTCTCTTCTGATGAGAAAGTTTTAACAGAACGCACAGAAGGGAAGACAGTTGTCAGCACAAACTCGTCTGCTACAACTGCCGCCTCAGCAAGCGTACTCACTTTTTGTTCATTTAAAAATAAACTACGACGCCTTTCGGGAACACAACTGTCCAAGTCCAGCACAGCATTATGGGAAATGTTAATATAACATCATCGTTTTATCAGAAGAGATAAAGACTTGAGAACCTTAATTCTTTTCACTTTACATATATTACTGACATTAATTAAATATTAATATGTAGAGGCAGGGGCGTCGGACTGGGGGGGTAAAGGGTACCGAATACCCAGGGCCCGAGGCAGGGGGGGCCCTTAGAAGTCAGTTTTCTATACATACATTTACATGCACTAACATTTGTATAGCATTAATATACAAATAAAAAAGTTCCTGTGCAAAACTAAACTTGTAGTTAGGCACTGGTTTGGTAAAAAAAAAGAAGTCATTTTCATGCTGTGCAGGGCCCCACCACCCCTCTCGAATCAATGTAAATGGTACGACCCGCAGTTCAGGTGCTTCTGCTGCGGTGAATCAATTGATGAGACAGGAGCTGGAGTGAGCCGTGATAGGAACTAGGAAGACAGGGGAAGAGTCATGTCTTTCCTTAAGAAAGGAAAATCAGGGGCTCAAAAACGAAAAGAAGATTAAAGAGAGAAAGGCAAATGAGGGCAAGCAGTTGCTCACTCAGTTTTTTGAAAAGAAAGGTGATCTCCAAATGCATCATCGAGCATTGACATTGTTTTAACATAAATATCTACTCTCCAGGTAGAATAGCATACATTTATGTTCGTACTCTATTTGAATAATATACCAATACTTTATAGTATCACACCCTACATAGCTAGCAAACAATGTTTCTGGGTAAATAACAGGGAGTGAGAAGCAGACGGAGGCGGAGCTGGGAGCTCAACACACTGCCACTCCAGGCGGCTCGTCTCCTCTTCTGCTGCAGTTCTCCCCAGAGTCAGAAGTTTACATGAAAACACTGTATATTTCCCTCCATTGTCTAAATCTAACACCCGCGAAAACACAGATCGTTAGCGCCTATTTTACCGCATTGTTATGCAAATTAGCTCGCGCACGCACACTCTTACATTAAGTACAGGATTGTTCTCAGTTTAATGCACATCTTAATGATTGAAAATGACTCATTTTAAAACGTAATTCAAAGACTGAATGTCTAGTTTGGCGGTTAGTGTACCCTGTGATTCTATAGTCTGCATTTAATTTAAACAGACAAATAATCATCAATTAACTTGTACTTAGCAAGGTATTGTGACAATAAAGGATATTTTAGCAACCATTTGTTTACATTTTAAGTGTTTTTATGATGAAAATGCAATACCCCACCCATTGGTATCACTATGGTATTTGGTACGGGGGCCCAGCAAGATGGTTTGTACCCAGGGCCCAAAATTTGGTGCTACGCCCCTGTGTAGAGGTGCTACAATACACACACACACACACACACACACACACACACACACACACCTTCTCATTATAGCATCAGATTGATATTCATATCTTACATCTGTAGCAAAGTGATTGCATCAGTGCGCTGCAGTGTTAGAATGTGTGTGTATGTGTGTGTGTGTGTGTGTGTGTGTGTGTGTGTGCAGACGTGGCGTTGCGGCGGGAGGTGGAGGGAGATTTGGTGCTGGCAGACATGGGTCAGGGGATGCCCTTCAGACCGGGCACGTTCGACGGCTGTGTGAGGTATGAGCTCGTGGAGAGGTGTGTGTGTGTGTGTGTGTGTGTGTGTGTGTGAGGTATGAGCTCGTGGAGACGTGTGTGTGTGTGTGAGGTATGAGCTCATGGAGAGGTGTGTGTGTGAGGTATGAGCTCATGGAGAGGTGTGTGTGTGTGTGTGAGGTATGAGCTCGTGGAGACGTGTGTGTGTGTGTGAGGTATGAGCTCATGGAGAGGTGTGTGTGTGTGAGGTATGAGCTCATGGAGAGGTGTGTGTGTGTGTGTGTGAGGTATGAGCTCGTGGAGACGTGTGTGTGTGTGTGAGGTATGAGCTCATGGAGAGGTGTGTGTGTGAGGTATGAGCTCGTGGAGAGGTGTCTGTGTGTGTGTGTGTGTGTGTGTGTGAGGTATGAGCTCATGGAGAGGTGTGTGTGTGAGGTATGAGCTCATGGAGAGGTGTGTGTGAGGTATGAGCTCATGGAGAGGTGTGTGTGTGAGGTATGAGCTCATGGAGAGGTGTGTGTGAGGTATGAGCTCGTGGAGAGGTGTCTGTGTGTGTGTGTGTGTGTGTGAGGTATGAGCTCGTGGAGAGGTGTGTTTGTGAGGTATGAGCTCATTGAGAGGTGTGTGTGTGTGTGTGTGTGAGGTATGAGCTCGTGGAGAGGTGTGTGTGAGGTATGAGCTCGTGGAGAGGTGTGTGTGTGTGTGTGTGTGAGGTATGAGCTCGTGGAGAGGTGTCTGTGTGTGTGTGTGTGTGTGTGTGAGGTATGAGCTCGTGGAGAGGTGTGTTTGTGAGGTATGAGCTCATTGAGAGGTGTGTGTGTGTGTGTGTGTGAGGTATGAGCTCGTGGAGAGGTGTGTGTGAGGTATGAGCTCGTGGAGAGGTGTGTGTGTGTGTGTGTGTGAGGTATGAGCTCGTGGAGAGGTGTGTGTGAGGTATGAGCTCATGGAGAGGTGTGTGTGTGTGTGAGGTATGAGCTCGTGGAGAGGTGTGTGTGTGAGGTATGAGCTCGTGGAGAGGTGTGTGTGTGAGGTATGAGCTCATGGAGAGGTGTGTGTGTGTGTGTGTGTGTGTGAGGTATGAGCTCGTGGAGAGGTGTGTGTGAGGTATGAGCTCGTGGAGAGGTGTGTGTGTGAGGTATGAGCTCATGGAGAGGTGTGTGTGTGAGGTATGAGCTCATGGAGAGGTGTGTGTGAGGTATGAGCTCATGGAGAGGTGTGTGTGTGAGGTATGAGCTCATGGAGAGGTGTGTGTGAGGTATGAGCTCGTGGAGAGGTGTCTGTGTGTGTGTGTGTGTGTGTGAGGTATGAGCTCGTGGAGAGGTGTGTTTGTGAGGTATGAGCTCATTGAGAGGTGTGTGTGTGTGTGTGTGTGAGGTATGAGCTCGTGGAGAGGTGTGTGTGAGGTATGAGCTCGTGGAGAGGTGTGTGCGTGTGTGTGTGTGAGGTATGAGCTCGTGGAGAGGTGTCTGTGTGTGTGTGTGTGTGTGTGTGAGGTATGAGCTCGTGGAGAGGTGTGTTTGTGAGGTATGAGCTCATTGAGAGGTGTGTGTGTGTGTGTGTGTGAGGTATGAGCTCGTGGAGAGGTGTGTGTGAGGTATGAGCTCGTGGAGAGGTGTGTGTGTGTGTGTGTGTGAGGTATGAGCTCGTGGAGAGGTGTGTGTGAGGTATGAGCTCATGGAGAGGTGTGTGTGTGTGTGAGGTATGAGCTCGTGGAGAGGTGTGTGTGTGAGGTATGAGCTCGTGGAGAGGTGTGTGTGTGAGGTATGAGCTCATGGAGAGGTGTGTGTGTGTGTGTGTGTGTGTGAGGTATGAGCTCGTGGAGAGGTGTGTGTGAGGTATGAGCTCGTGGAGAGGTGTGTGTGTGTGTGTGTGTGTGTGTGTGTGTGAGGTATGAGCTCGTGGAGAGGTGTGTGTGTGAGGTATGAGCTCATGGAGAGGTGTGTGTGTGTGAGGTATGAGCTCGTGGAGAGGTGTGTGTGTGTGTGAGGTATGAGCTCGTGGAGGTGTGTGTGTGTGTGTGTGTGAGGTATGAGCTCGTGGAGAGGTGTGTGTGAGCAGCTTGTGTGGAGTCACATGGTGAGTCTGTTTGTGTGTGTGTGCGCGTCAGTATTTCAGCGCTGCAGTGGCTGTGTAACGCAGATAAGAAAACACACAGTCCTCAGAAGAGACTGTACCGCTTCTTCAGCTCGCTGTACTCCACACTGGTGAGTTTAATCACTTTCACACGGCAGGAACTCACAGACTGATAATGATGATGATGATGATGATGATGATGATGATGATGATGTTGTTGTTGTAGACGAGAGGAGCGCGCGCCGTCTTCCAGATTTACCCTGAGAACTCAGAGCAGGTCGGGATCTCATGATATTATTCCTGCTTTCTCTCATTGCACAAACCCTGCAGGATTTACTATCAGTAACTGCAGATCTGAACTGTTTCACCTGCTCGGTTGCAGTTAAAGTCCCCCTGTAGTCAATGATTTTATCCCTTAAAACTCATCTTTGATCACCAAAATTACATATTTAAATGCTTTTTCCTTGGAAAAAAATGTCTTCATGTCTTGAATGTAAGACATGACACCGTTCTCCCCGCCTCCACTCACTCACTCAGCTCAGAGATCCACTCGTTGACGATCACACGTTGATCTGATTGGTTACAAGGTAGTTTGTGACGTCAGAAACACCAGCGATTTCAAAGCGTGTTTTTGAGACTGTCTTTGGTTCACTGCAGTTTTAAGGAGAAAATACTCAGCAATGCTGTCAACTTATGAATTTACACATGGTTTATCTTACAGCATATTAAAAACACCACATAGACACATAAACAACATTAAAAGCTGGATTTTCACCACAGGGGGACTTTAAAAAAAGCGATCTCTCAAAAATTCTCCGGGGAATGTTCTTATTCTGGTCTGCCATCTTTTCTTTTTCACCCTTTCCTTTCTTCTGCTTTGAAAAAAAAAAACTAACCTAAAGGTCCCATATTGTACCCCTTTCTGGAGTTTTATTTTAGGTTTTGGTGTCCTTAAGAATATATATTTGCGGTATAAGTACCAAAAACCATCTCAATATATTTTTCCAGCTCCTTTCTCAGGAGCGAAGTTTTCGGGGGGCACTGAAGGCGGGGACTGATTAGTTCTGACATCACATATACGGAAGTCACAACGGCTCGTGAAAAGGCACAGCTACTTTATGCAAGCTGTGTGCATTTGTCTGTGAATCGACTGTTTTGAAACTCACATGGTAGTTTCACAGCTTCTAGACCTCTGTTATCATGAACGCAACCAGGAAATTTCAGTTTTGACAATATGAGACCTTTAATGGAAATTGTGATTTGTTATGATTATGATTTGTGTTTGTAATAGTTTGTGTTTCTCCTCTCAGCTGGAGCTGATAACGGCTCAGGCCATGAGAGCCGGTTTTACAGGCGGTTTGGTCGTGGACTATCCCAACAGCAGCAAAGCCAAAAAGTACCTTCTTCCGTTTGATATTCCATCATCGTTAATCAGAAAACATATTTAACGGGAGTGTGTTTAGTGTGTCATATTCAGTGATGCTGCAAATGTTTTTGTCCATAGATTTTTCCTGTGTTTATTTGCTGGTGTATCAGGTGTTTTACCCAAGGTGTGTACAGCCTCAGTATGAACACACACACACACACACACACACACACACACACTCCCTGACTCTTACACACACACACACACACACTCTCTCTCCCTGACTCTTAAACACACACACTCTCTCTCTCTCCCTGACTCTTACACACACACACACACACACACACTCTCTCTCTCTCCCTGACTCTTACACACACACACACACACACACACACACACACACACACACACACACACACACACACACACACACACTATCTCTCTCACTCCCTGACTCTTACACACACACACACACACACACTCTCTCTCTCTCCCTGACTCTTACACACACACACACACTCTCTCTCTCTCTCTCTGACTCTTACACACACACACACACTCACTCTCTCTCCCTGACTCTTACACACACACACACACACACACACTATCTCTCTCACTCCCTGACTCTTACACACACACACACACTCTCTCTCTCCCTGACTCTTACACACACACACACACACACACACACTCTATCTCTCTCCCTGACTCTTACACACACACACACACTCACTCTCTCTCCCTGACTCTTACACACACACACACACACACACTATCTCTCTCACTCCCTGACTCTTACACACACACACACACTCTCTCTCTCCCTGACTCTTACACACACACACACACACACACACTCTATCTCTCTCCCTGACTCTTACACACACACACACACTCACTCTCTCTCCCTGACTCTTACACACACACACACACACACACTATCTCTCTCACTCCCTGACTCTTACACACACACACACACTCTCTCTCTCCCTGACTCTTACACACACACACACACACACACACTCTATCTCTCTCCCTGACTCTTACACACACACACACACTCACTCTCTCTCCCTGACTCTTACACACACACACACACACACTCTCTCTCTCACTCCCTGACTCTTACACACACACACACACACACACTCTCTCTCTCACTCCCTGACTCTTACACACACATGGGCTTGTTCATGAGCTTGTCTGTGTTGTGCAGGGTTTAGAGTCGGCTGTCAGAGGTGTGTCGAGTCAGGCTCAGTTTACAGCACAGAGGTAAAGCACATCTCTAAATATACATGATGATTTCATATTTCACTCACACATCAGAGGTTCTCAAACGCTTTCCTTCTGTAACATGATGCAGAACAATCTCAAACTTACAATTATAATGAAATTACTAATTATGAATAATATAAAATGTTTGTGATTTAACATTATATTCATTTTGTGTGTTCTTTATTATTGTAATTATTTTTTTAAATCCATTTATATTTTTTCTTCCATCCAAAGATTTTCCTTTACTGATTTGAATCCGCTGAATTCTGTGTATCGGTCACAAACCGATCTGATACTACACTACAAAAGCAGAAGGATATAGTGGAAATATATATTAGTTATAATATAATATTTTATTGTCAAAACTATCCGAGTATGAAAGGCTTCATTAGAGAGCAGTGTCCTCAGAATAATACGCTTCATTAATGGAGTGACACGAGCCTCACACGCATTGAACAATTCATAGCAGAACACGAAGAGAAGAAATATTGTGTGTATCAGAGCTTTAAATCCCAGTTCCCATGTGTGTCATTCAGTCCTCCAGCACACACTCGCTGTACTCTATATTCATGACTCCTGAAACGTCATGTATGTCTCCTCAACATCTGCTCTTTCTCATGAAAGGTCCCGTTTCAAAAATATGAAAGGAAAGTCAGTGAAGAAGAGTAAAGACTGGATCGTGGAGAAGAAGGAGAGACGCCGCCGGCAGGGGAGGTGTGTTTCAGCTTGGGTTATTTTAAACACTTATTTACCGGCTACATCCACCGTCATACTGAATACATCAACTCTTATCTTCAGTTCTGTTTCTGATCGAGAAGTCATAAGGATTTGGACACTGGTCTTTAAAGGGATAGTTCACCCAAAAATGTAAATTCTGTCAGTAATTACTCTCCCTCATGTTGTTCCAACCCCGTAAGACCTTCGTTCATCTTCTGAACACGAATTAAGATATTTTAGATTAAATCTGAGAGCTGGATCACTCCTCCATAGGCTTCTAAGGGACTGAAACTTGTTCCCCGAAAAGTTATTAAAGACATCGTTAAAATAGTCCAAGTGACTACAGTGGCTCAATCTTAAGTTTATCAAGCGACGAGAATACTTTTTGTGCGAAAAAACAAACAAAAATAACGACTTTATTTCAAGAATTAATTTCCTTCTCTGTGGGCCTCGAGTGAGTTCACTAGTGTAACAGCGTAAGCTTCTGTTGTTGTACGTCACAAAAAGTATGCTCGTCGTTTGATAAACTTAAGATTGAGCCACTGTAGTCACTTGGACTATTTTAACGATGTCTTTAATAACTTTTCGGGGAACAAGTTTCAGTTCTGGCAACTGAAACAGTTCCGGCTGGCAAGTTTCAAATCCCTTAGAACCCTATGGAGGAGTGATCCAGCTCTCAGATTTCATCAAAAATAACATAATTCGTGTTCCGAAGATGAACGAAGGTCTTACTGGGTTGAACAACATGAGGGTGAGTAAATAATGACAGAATTTACATTTTTGGGTGAACTATCCCTTTAATGAAAGACTGAGACACTGCGAATCCTTTGAGAAAATGAAAGCACTAAATGAGAATTAATTTTTTAGAAAGTGCTGATTAATCCGTATATCATTCGTTCAGTCGTTTTTTTATTTAAAATTGAAAAATGAGAAAACGGTTCCTTTTTCGTTTTTTCATTTTTTTTCCAAAAAAACAAAAAACAAGAATTCAGCTTGATTTTTTTTTTTTTGTGAGGTAGAAAAATGAATAAACAGCTTGAATATTCGATTTCTACACGTGGGCGGGAATGAAACGCCCCTTTCCTCAGATAACGTAGTAACATGGTTCACAAGAAAGCCCTGTCTAGGCTTTTCCCCGGTACGGGTTGTGTCGAGCGATAAACGAGTTAACAGGGCTTTCTTGTGAACCATGTTAGCATGTTATCTGAGGAAAGGGGCGTTTCATTCCCGCCCACGTGTAGAAATCGAATACTTAAGCTGTTTATTCATTTTTCTACCTCAGAACGAAAACGTTTTTTTTTGAAAAAATGAAGAAGGAACTGTTTTCTCATTTTTCTACTTTCAATATTAGATCAAAAAACGACTTAATGAATGATACACAGATTCTGATTGACTTTAGCGGTTGTAGCTCGTCTGATGTGTTGTATGTTCAGCTGTGGTGAGTGTTGTGTTCTTCTCTTAGGGATGTAAGAGCCGACACTAAATACACCGGACGTCACAGGAGACCTCACTTCTGACCCTCAACGGCTTCATATGACACTGGATCCAGTCACACACTCTGACCAATCAGAGGAAACCAGAACCAGAACTATGTGCTTTGAGGAAATACATCGCAAAACAATAGAAAAGCCATGTGGAGACAATTCATGGACTCCCTGTCTTATAAGATCACTATCTGGATTTTATGTCTGAATTTACAGAAGCTTTAATAAACCAGATTTTATCTTCTCAATCGTTGATTCCTTAGTAAATGTGCATGTAAACCATTGTGGTGCACATTTAGCATGAACCTGGAGCTGTGCATTATCTCCAGCACATATTTATCAAAAACAGCTCACTAACAAAAAACTGTCACTTGTGTGAATGAAAGAGATTTGGGATTGTTTAAGATTTGATGCTTTATAAGATGTTGCACCATGTTAACATGATATTGTAGCAGGAACAGAGAGCTGGGTTAGTTTAGTCAGGAGGATATCTGGGATGATGGATACTGTAAGTCCCACGTCTGTCGAGCTGGTGCAGGATGAGTACTGTGTGACTGCCCTATGTTGACTGCATCACACAGACCGGTTTGCTCGATAAGAAACTGCAGGGGTCCAGGGATGTCCCTCATGGCTAGTTCACACACACAACTGTAAACCTCTGCAGATCGCTGTGCTGGTCAGACTACAGGACTTCCTCTGGAGTCTTGCAGTCGTTGTGGTGTTCACACTACGTACAGGATCTGCAACAGGGGCTCACACACACTACACGAGCTGACAACAACTGTCACCCAACGACTCGACCCAGTCTCCAAACCATGTTTTATCACGAAAACACACGCGAGAAGTGGAATGGGAAATGATGCAAAATAGGAGTTGTCTATTTGAAAATGGACGGCGGGACAAAATTGGCGGTGCAAAAAAAAAGTTGTTTGTGCAATGATCCGTTTAGAACCTGGAAAAAACAAGGATAAGTGTGAAAGGATGGATAGCACACGTGGGCAGCAGGGATCGTCTGAGCTACAGAGAGTTGAGGAGTAAAACATGTTTATAATGGAAAAGCAGCTGCCGGCTCGGGTTGTGGTTTGGCAACGATGGCTACAAATACAAAAGGCTTGTGTAATGTGATAACAAGCTGATCATTGGCTGTTGCTCGCCGCAACACCACAGGCTATCGAGTCGGCCGACAGCTCCAGATATTTAGCATGCTAGATATTTGTCTGCCGTTGGCGAGTTTTTTTGATGCAGCGTTTAGTATTTCACACATAAAGATTGGCGAGCGCGGATCACCCGCAGATTTGCACGTGATTACAGCCTGACCTATCGGCGAGCTCGTTAACTTGCAAATCGTGCTTAAAATCCTGTAGTGAACTAGGCATCAGGTGGGCCAGCACCAGTCTCTCATGACTTCATAACCACAGAAATAAGGGAGCTGGTCTGAAGTCATTTAGTCCTGTGATTTTGTGTTTCTTCAGAATGGGGATGATGGTGGAGCATTTGAAGCAAGAAGGGACTTCTCGAATCAATTTGTGGCTAGTTGATTCGCAAATCAGACATTAGCCTACTGGTTGCGTTGTGTGTTTGTCCACTTATATTACTTTTCAAAACGAGTGCTATGAAACATGCATCTTTGGTGAGACCATTTCATCATAAAACTGGAACAGTAAACCTCATGTTCATCTAGCAAGTGACATTTCTTGTCTTCCTCCATTTTTTGTCAGGTTCTCCTCTGGGACACCCCTCTCTCTCTCAAATAAAGTCCATCTTGGGAATTGGTAAATGTATGATGGCAAGTTCAAAGACGTCAACGTGCACATACACCATGATATACACCAGTAACAAGGCTCAATATTTTCTCGCGATTGTGTAATTTGCGGGTGACGGGTTGAGTTCTGTCCTTCATTTACATGCTTTGTTTCAGAGTGTCTCCACCTCTATGTAAATCCCTCCCCCTTGAAAGGTATAAACACTGCTGTTGCAATGCTGTAGTCATCCAAGTCTAAATCAATAGCTCAAGCACAAAGTCCTCAATAAAGAGTAACTTCTGCTTGAAAGATATCCCAGCGTCTCCTGGTCTCTGAAGAAAAAGTTCCCAACAGTTTTGGCGCCGTGACCCGGATAGAGCTACTCACCTGAATCCAGATGTGAAACTTCAAGCTCAACAAAGATCTGACTGAGTTCCAGACTGAATCTCTACTCACCTGAATCCAGATTGAAACTTCAAGCTCAACAAAGATCTGACTGAGTTCCAGACTGAATCTTTCTGTACAACCAACAGTTGGTGAGTGTTACTCTATCCAAAAGAACCATTGACACCAGTACAAATGTGTTATCCTCTGTGCCGTCAGAGAAGAGTTAACAGACAGCTGTAGAGTTTGGTTAACTAAGTTATCCTCTAAAGTTTTCTTTTAGAGATGAAAGTTATCCTCTGTTTAGGCAGGGAAGATTAGCATTACATGTTAATATTCGTTTATCCTCTGTGTAGTCAGAGAAGATTCATCCTCTGGTCAACCAGGGAAGGTTAACAACAGCTACAGTGTGTTAACAGTAGTTTATCCTCTGCTATATTCATTCATGTGTTTCATTCTCTGTATAGTCAGGGAAAGTTGTTTAATAGAATAGTTATCCTCTACATTGCTAGAGAAGGTTTATCCTTTGTAAAGTTAGGGAAGACTTATCCTCTGCTTTACCAGGGAAGGTGATATATCCTCTGTGTAGTCATAGAAGATTAATCCTCTGTTCAACCAGGGACATTTAACAACAGTTACAACAGTTAACAGTTTGTGTTAACAGTAGTTTTTCCTCTACTTTGCTTGAGAAGGTTCATCCTCTGTTTAATCAGGAAAGTTTAACAACTGTTAAAAGTGCGTTAGCAAATTGGTTCTCCTCTGATTGCCAGGGAAGGTTGAATACAATATGATGAGTATTCATAACTAGTTATTCTTTGCTTTGTCAGGGAAGTTATTGGTTTATCATCTGTTTTGTCAGGGAAGTACTGTGTCAGGAAAACATCACAAAATGGTTAGAAGAAATGCTAGGCTGGTTCCAACTACTGAGAAAGGTGGACTAGGTACCCCTTTATGGACAGACAGTGAGTTCAAGTCATTGTTAGGGGACCAGACGGACTCCATAGTGACTGAGTCAGTCAGATTGGATTTGACAAAGAAATTTGGTGTTCACCCAGAAAAAGTATGGTCTATTGAAGAATGCAAGAAGGTGTTAGGTGCATGTATCAGAAAGAAAAACATAAAAGGCATTATCTACTGTCACAGAGAATTTAGCTTATCCATTGTACAAGAACAAGCTAGGTGTATTGCTAAGTTAAAAGAACAGAACAAACAATTGCTCACTCAAGTTTCCTGTCTCACGAAAAAGGTGGGCTATAACAAGGCCTCAACCAAATGTGACTCAGAAGACCAACAGTCAGATGAGATTTATCCTGACTTACAAGCTTTCTTTGAAACAGATGTAGCCATTCAATCAGTAACTGATGAGCCTGTAGATTCAGTAAAGGTATGTGTCGCAAGAAGATCTCAGGGAATTGAGGGAACTGAAAGTGTTCCTCCCAACTCTTCTGTTGTCCAAAAACAAACGGTCGCAAAAGCGTTTGGACCTAAGGATATAGAGAGACTATCCCAGAGCTTACCCTCAGCACGCACAAATTTTTCTTAATTTAGAAGAGCATTGATCAGTAAAATGCGTCTCTATGACATGTCGTTGGCAGAAGTCACACAGCTGATGTCACAAATTCTAACTGAATCTGAATTCAACCGTTTTGAGTCTGCTGTTACTTCTGAACTACAACATGCCAGAAAAGACTAATTGAGAGAGGGAGTTCTGAAAGCGTTAAAGAACATTGTTGGACCAAACATGGACTGGTCAAAGATCACTAGTTGTGTACAGAAGAAGGATGAGACTGTTAGTGAGTACACTGAAAGATTTTGTCAGTCAGCTGCAGCATACAGTGGGATAGCTGACACTTCAGAGAAGGTGCTAGATGATAATGGCCCCCTAAACACATGGTTTGATAGTCTTTTGTCAGAACATAGAAAAGCATTGCCTTTCTTAGACTTCACATAGTCCACTAGAACCCTGCAAAACAACTTGGAGAGGTTAGCTACTTGGGAAAGAGACTCTGATGTCAAAGCAAGAGTAAAAATTGCAACAGCATCCTTTAAGATCAACACAGAGAATCAACAGAAACGCAAATGTCCTAAGAGAGAGGGCAGTTGTTATTACTGTGGTAAGCATGGACATTGGGGAAAAGAGTGTAGGAAAAACAAAAATAACTTTAGACAAGTTAACAATGTTATTCAACTTCTACTCAGTCTGTTTGCTACTCTGAAGCAGCCCCTCCCCTCGTCATTAAACTCGTGGGGTAGCTTGTTGAGGTGTTAACCATTTGGGCTGAGTGCTTAATTTCCCCAGTAACTTACAACAAAATTAAAGACTTATTTTTGTTTAATAGAACAAAAGGAAAGTGACTGTCTCAGCCTTCCTTTGGGGAACACTAGTTAAGTAGACTCACAGCCTTAAATGTTATGCTACAGCACAGGCCCTTCATCAGTAATGGTGTTAGGTGAGACTGTAAACGTAAAATGCCCTCATGCAGTGTCCACACTAATGAATCAAGCAAAAGTCACTTCTGTAACTTCCTCCCGTTGGGGAAATTGGTTAACTACCCTCACAGCCCCGAACATTGTTTTACTGTCCATGATGGTTGGTAGTACGACAATCTTGATCATGTTGATGGATGACTGAAGATTCCGTATTTGAGTCAGTCACAAACCCATCCTCATGTATGATGTCTGCAATGACTGAATTTGTGTTAGAGGATGAAGGAGAAATGACTCACGATTGTTACGCTTACATACACACCTATGAGTGAAGTAAAAGAAACTCCCATAGAGAATTCAGAATTTGAGTTGTTTGTTGATCGGACCGCATCAAGTGATGTTGATTACAGCAGCTGCAGTATTGTGTAGCTGTAAAAAAACCTGGACTCATGTGTCACACTGTAAAGTTGCTCCCCCACCTACAGGGATAGGATATAGGACACGGAACAAGTGAGGAGCCCAGGGAAGAACCGAATGCAACAGGCTTCGGGGGCAAACCCTGGGGTGAAGACTCCCTCATAGGCTTTCCCCATCCACTAGTCCATCCTTACCTCACTGTTCCTTAGGTGTCAAAGGAATTAAGAAATAGGGAAAGAGGGAACAACAATAGCAGACTCGGAAAAGTTTACAACCCTACTGTTTGAACAAATACTGCTCTACTGTCTTTTGTTTTCTTTCTTCCTCTGTGCAGATACCACTTGATGACTGTCCCGAGACCCATACGCACCGACCTCCTCACCTCATGAAGCCACAACCTCAAGAAAACAACTAGACCCACTGCCGAACCAACTATCACAAAAGAAAAAAAATACACAACGCAGAGACTCACATACGGAATCTTCAGTCATCTATCAACATGATCAAGATTGTCGTACTACTAACCATCATGGACATCGCACAAAGGGTGGACTCCAGAAACAACATATTCTTAGAGCTGATGAATAAGTCAAGAAATGCCTTGTTTGCTGGAAAGAACGTTTGCATGCCACACGCAGATGGCTGCATTCCAGGACTCACTTGTGCACAAACCTGGTGGTCCAACAAGACATTCTTGATCTTTCAGCAAAATTACACCAGATGACTGAAGATAATTCTTCATGTTTCGGAAACTTGTTAGGTAAACCCTGGCTGTGGATCAAGGAAATAGCAATTCTGCTGTTGTTTCTTCTACTGGCGTACTATCTATGCGTCCATAGTATCAAGTGTTTCATTCAACAAATGACTCACGCCCATAACACAGAAATGACAGTTCCAAACAGAAAAGACTATTACCCGTAAGAACTTCATTGCATGTTTGTTTCTGTGTCAGCATGCAATTACATAAAATCAACACAGAGCATGTGCTATGTGCCTGTAACGATCACAGGTTACAAGAATTAACTTTTAAGTGTCTAAATTTGTATTTTGTGAGAGTTATTAGAACTCTCAAAGGGGGAAATGTAGTGTTACAAATTTATTAAATGTTTAATTTAGTTTCAAGAGTATTTTAACTGAGAAAGTTCACACAAGTGTTTACCATTTTTGAGGCATAGATGATGACATTAACCTTTTGTTACTTCTCAAGAACTGCTGGGCTTTTGTCTCTATGATAATGTTAAGGTTTGAGTGATCTAATCAGGCTGATTGGATTAGCATCTCAAGGCTCTGAGTTACACTGGAATTTCCGGTAACGGCCTGACTCCTGTCCTTCATTTACATGCTTTGTTTCAGAGTGTCTCCACCTCTATGTAAATCCCTCCCCCTTGAAAGGTATAAACACTGTGCTTCAGCTATTGATTTAGACTTGGATGACTACAGCATTGCAACAGCAAAGTCCTCAATAAAGAGTAACTTCTGCATTGAAAGATATCCCAACGTCTCCTGGTCTCTGAAGAAAAAGTTTCCAACACACTGTTGCAGAGACTCTAATCGTAGTGAAATCACTAAACGAAATGCACAGAAACATGTCCCTGCTCTTGATATACAATCACTGATGAACATCTTTGGTTTTAATGAGAAAAAAAACACAAGGGCGAATTTAATTAGAACACAGAACCCCTGACACACTTAACAAAAGTTCTTTCACTGGCGTGAATAATCTCAGGACTAATAATATATTGTATTGTAGTAGATTTTAAGGATGAAACTATCACATTAAACATGACTTCTATGCAGATTAATTAAACTCTTGAACATGAAACTCTTGAAATTGAACATTAATTATTGTTCATATCTTATACAGTACATATCCCCCACACACACTCTTGTCCCAACCACTTTTTAAAACAAAGTAACAAGAAAGAAAACCAAAACAATAATTATGCATGGCCTATTAGGGCTTTTGTACTTTTAAAATAACTTATGTTTAAACTGACAAGACTCAGAAACACGTGAAAATTATAAACTTTCATGAGGAAGCAGCACTGGTGATTATAGTGTGAGGTCCTAGAACTGCCCCTGGTTACATAATGGCACACAGTGAATAGTCTACTCTATACAGTAAGTCAGTTAGGACACATGTTGTGTCTTGGTGGATTATCTCCATGCTAATGGTCATGTCTGAGATCTCTATCTCCTTGAGATATATTACTGTGGTATCAGATGAGGTAATTATGTGTTACTTTAAAGTCCCCCTGTGGTGAAAATCCAGCTTTTAATGTTGTTTATATGTCTATGTGGTGTTTTTAATATGCTTTAAGACAAACCATGTGTAAATTCATAAGTCGACAGCATTGCTGAGTATTTTCTCCTTAAAACTGCAGTGAACCAAAGACAGTCTCAAAAACACGGTTTGAAATCGCTGGTGTTTCTGACGTCACAAACTACCTTGTTGATCAATCAGATCGTGTGATCGTCAACGAGTGGATCTCTGAGCTGAGTGAGTGGAGGCGGGGCTCATTTGCATATTCATAGAACCGCGCATACTAAATGAGGAAAGGGTGTTGAGTTACATTCAAGCTATTTTAAGGCATGAAGAATTTTTTTTCAAGGAAGAAAACTTTTAAATATGTAATTTTGGTGATCAAAGATGAGATTTAAGGGATGAAATGATTGACTGCAGAAGGACTTTAAATGTTGTAATGTACTTCAAAGAATATCATAGCTTAAGCAGGAAATGTTCTGTAAATGTTCAGTTTAACAACTAAAGTGATTAAACTATTGCACATGTGCAGTACAATAGTTTACTATAGTACTGCACATGTTTTGACAGTGTGTGTAGATCACAGCTGGCAGTAGTCTGATAAATCTCCGTGGGCACAGAAGAAGAGAAACCACGGCAAAAATCAAACACTGACACCAGACCAAACCACCTTCCCTCCATCCTTCTTTCTGCAACTAAAAACAGAAAACTTTTCATTTGTTTTGTTTCATTTGCGCCAACAGTGTTTTGGGGCCCTGAAAACGCAAACTTAAGAAAATGGTTTTGATTTTTAATTGAGTTGGTACAGATTTTGTGTAGGACTACCATAGATGATAAACAGCAGTAAAGCTTGCTTAATGCTTAAGAAAATACTAGTTATGTGGTTTATGATGTGACTGTCACATTTGTTATACTTGATCCTTTGTATAGAGTTCCTTTGCTTAGTTTGTCTTTGTTTATTTGGCTGTCATAGTTTCTGATTCGGTTTCCCTCGTTACTGATTATGTTTACCTGTTTCTTGTTTGGTTCCTCATTTAGCCCTTAAGTTGTTTAGTTTTCATTTATTAAAATGAAACTGTTACATTTAGATCCTTGTCTCCTCACCTTGTTGGACCACACCATGACAGCAACAAGCTTGTGTAACCAAACTACTTTTCCTATCATTCTCTGTTGGCAGAAAGATAATGATACACAAATATCATCAAACACACATAAAACATCAACTATACCCCTGATGTGCATCACTTTAATTTAGTTGAAGTGGCACTAAAACGTGTCCTGTACGTCTGTAAGTGAAAAAGGGCAGACATATTCAATTTATTTAAACTAAAATCCTGCAACGGATCAAAAGCTAGAGTCCACCGTTGAGTCTGAGCACAAGCCGGCATGAACACAGAGCCAGAGCGATTGGCAGAGGCCATGTTCATCCTGGATCCCGAGCCCACTGTGGAGCCTTTCCTGGAGCCTCATTTATAACCATTGCGTACGCACAAAACAGGCCCTGAAAGAAGCGTACCCCACTTCCGACGCACAAGTTGTGATTTATAAAAACAAATTTTGAAAATTTGCGCACCTGCACGCAAACTCTGATCCATGCGTACGAACGTTTTGGAGATGGAGCAGTTTGGCAAAACCGATGGTGAGCTGGAGTTAAATGTCTTTTTGGTCACTTTTAGACAGAAAATATGAAGAAAATTATACATATACAGAAAGATAATACAAATATAATTTCACTCACCAAGCCTCAATCACATGAAGCAAACATGAACACGAATGAAATGAAACACAAATGAAACACGTTTAGGGAAACAAAACTTAAGTCTTCATTATATGTCCTAATAATAAATACAGTGCA
The DNA here is from genome assembly GCA_026230005.1 of Gila orcuttii. Lineage (NCBI taxonomy): Eukaryota > Metazoa > Chordata > Actinopteri > Cypriniformes > Leuciscidae > Gila > Gila orcuttii. The sequence continues at coordinate 6,599,504 of JAPDVR010000009.1, forward strand.
TGTTCACAATGGCAGTTTAAATAAATAAAAGAATGATTTAAACTATGTTTTACTTCCGATATAAACATTTAGATTAAATATACCATTCTGATTAATGGAGTTAAACACTTAAATTACATGAAATCATTACTGAGAAGTTACAACATTTTTATATTCAATAACCAATAAAATTCAATATTCAATATTTGTTGTGGATGCAATGCTTTCGAAGACTTTTCCTCTGGCATGCTGTGTTTTAATATTTTAACTACAGAGATAGTTGCTTATCATGATAATAGCAGATTGTCCGAGAAAATAGTTTCACGCAAATAATGCACAACAAGCTCTATCTGTTTCCATTAAAAATATAAATCAGTTAAAAATACTCCTTGGCCAGTGGAAAAGATTGAGAAAAACTTTCTCTGAAATGTTTTTTACACTATTTGATTTATTTATTCAAAAACAAGGCAAGGATAGGCTACTAAATGATTTTTATTAATGTAACTGATGTGACTCCACATCCGTATTAAACATGTTATCACGTGGATGAATAATCAAATGCAAATGATATGCAGATGATATATGCATAGTAAAACTAGGCGTTGTAAGCTCCACATATGGTTATTTCGGGGTGGAGACGCATGTGTGCACAATCTTCCGCTGACTGGGATTTATAAAGTGAATTCTGCGCAGGTTCTGGCGTATGCACGGTTTTATAAGTCTGAATATTTTTTTGCGTACGACATTTTTTATCTCAAAACAAAAAGAAACAATTGTCTAAAAAAGGAGTAGTAACACTAAAAAGATTTAATTCAACATGTGAACACATGCGGCGTGTGCTCTTTTTACATACACAGCGCTCTTATCATTCAAAGGTGAGTGGCATCATCTGTGCTCTTTCTTAATCATGTTAGTACTATGTGCTTTATTAGACAGGAGAGCAAATGTACATAAAACGAATCAATGTTATATAGCTCAACATGATGAAATATGATCAGTATTCTAATGTTGATCTAGCTTACTGCGAGTCTCATACAGACAAACTAACACATAGAATAACATTATAACTTTCAACACACTTAAATGCAGTTTAGTGTGATAGTGTACATCAAGTGAAACAGCGCTGCGTTCCCTCACAAGTTTCATTCGTCTAATAAACTGACCTTTGTGAGTAACTCAGCACTTGCGGTAGAATGAAATGTCCTCATTTCTTTATATCCGCGGGACTCGCGTGTGGCGCTGATATCTGTCTCTCATTAGCAATCGCGACCTGCTTCATACCACAGTCATGTTAAAAACCATGAATGTATTCACTCATCCATTAACATTATTTCCCATAAACATTATCAGATCCATTGGCATGACGACAAGTTCCATGAATCCACTCATTCACTGTGTCATCAATCTATGCCTCTGTTATTTTTTTGAAGAGGTTAGCGACCCCTAGCTGCGAAAAACTACATATTGTACCTTTAAGTCAATTTAAAGGGAAAGGGAATATTTCTCCAAAAGGAAAGTTCTTTTGGAGGTCCTTGGTATACTAGAAAAGGGCCTGGCTTTTACCGGGAAAATATTGCATTTCCAACAAGTCAAAGGGAATACATTTAAAAAATTTTACATAAAATATACAGTGTCAATTCTAATATTTCTAAATATTTGGACACTGATAGCTCATGTTTTTTTGTAAACAAGCAGAGGAGACATTCACACATCTGTTTTTGGTTGTCTTGTCTCCAAACAGTTTTAGTCTGACCCATAGGGGTTCTCATGTATTTGATTCTGTAAATGTTACACACTCTTTTAATTTAAAATACTTTTTTTAATCATAATGACATTAAAAATAAATCCCTGGAGTATATTGCTCATTTTTCTTTTTGTCGTTTATATGGCAAATTCTTCATAAGAAGTTTGCAAATGGTATACCATCCCATCCCCACTTTAAAACTGTAAGACTTCTTAAATCTCTTTATTCTATAAAGAATAATAAAATAAAAGATTCTCTTAAATGTTATGAAGAAATATTTAAAGAAAATCCATTAATTTAGATGCTTTTGCTAGTGTATCAATGTCTGTTATTGCATGAATAGCCTACAGTTGGAGTTTTCCTGTCATGTCGTTTTGCCATTTACCCCATCCTAATGCCTTCCTTCAGCTGTATTTTTCTTTCACCTTCTTTTTAAATTAATTCTTCTTATTATTATTTTTATTATTATTATAACTTCTCAATTTGTTGTAAGCTGTGTGTGTGTATGTTAATCATGTAGATTTTTTCTATTGTTGTTGTTGTTAATTTTATGTATTTGTCCCTGGATAATGTTCTTTATGTAATTGTTATTCGAGCATTAAAACAATATATTTTGATAATTCTAGTAGTATGTGGAGTGAGGCGTCGCGTCGCGCGCTTGGGTTAAGGGTGCGCGCCTCGCCTCAATTAAAAATGACGCTCTTCTCAGCGAGCGATAAACGCGTCAGACTGACTGAATGAAACATGAGGGACCGCACGCAAGAGCTCAGACATGTGAGTATATGAGTTGAGTTTATTCAGTCAGAACGAACTTTATATTGATGCTATGATGGACACACGCATAGATCATAATGTCGACAACGTGCTTTTTTGAAGATTTCATATTGATCAATCCTCAGAATATTTTAGATCGATAGTGATGTTTGTCATGTAATAGTTGTAATTAAGGCGTTGTGTTTTAAGTTGGTAAATATGAGAATGAGCACTATGAACATCTATTTGTTTTTTTGTGTAGCCTACTTTCACACTGACGGATTTCATTTATGGCGTTGTTGAGCTGAATAGAAAGACTGATGATTCACACGTTCAGAAATAATTCCTGAGTTTGTCTGCACGTGAAAAGAGCTGAGATGTTTGTTTACCATGTTCTTTGAGACTTAATGTTAATGTTAATGTTAAAATAAAGTTTTTTTTTGTACGTGTAGTACAAAACTGTGAATCACGCCATCAGCAGTCAGAGCTGAAAACTGATTTAACATAATAAAGTTCACTGAACAGGACTGGCTGGATCTTTACATGATAAATTAAGCTTCATATGTGTGTTTTTCGATATGGATTGATCTGAGTTGAGCACATTAATCATTAACCAGTCTTTCCTCACTATCACTGAACAAACAGAGGACTAGAGACTAGAGAGTGATTCTGTCCTGTTGTGATTCTGGTTGTGTCTCATGTATTGACATACTGGCTTTACTTCTGTAGTTCATGTCAGGTTCAAAACAGCAGCCCACTGCTAGTATCATTACATATGACACATTGCATAAATGAACACTTGTTATCGCCCATATTCATGGATCATGGGTGTGAATAACAGGACTGTCTGTAGTGTGTCAAATGCTGTGATACTGCTCTTCTTCTGAGTGTGTTTGTGCTAGTTGAGTCATGTCATGGCCAACTGACTCCCAAAGCTTTTCATATTCTGTGCGCAGTTCACAGCAGTGACAGAAATCAACTTTTTCATTAAGGGGCCGTATTTGCCACATTAAACTGACTTCCAACTTTATTTTTACTTTTAATAAGGGGCATTTTTTTTCTAACCTTATTGGATGTATGCATGATCTGTTATGCCAAATTCAGAAGTTGCATCTGAAGCATTTATGTATTTACACTGCAATTACAATTGCATAAATAATGCTATGAGATTAATGTTTTAAAACGTATATTTTGAATATTAAATTAAAAAAATATATGAAATTATACTGTAAATATGAAACTATAACCGCCAGTAGGTGGCGGCAAATCAATTTCTTAGTGAGTAAGTCATTAATCTATTCAACCCCTTCCTTCAAAGGCTGATTCATTCAGGAACGAAGCAAGTGACTGTCTTTTGCGTTGTACCAATTCACCTATTTAAACTCTTTTTTTTTTTTTTTTTGCTATTGTCCTGGTCATATTTAAAAACAATGTTTAAAAAAAAGTTCACAATGTTGTTGCAGATAAAATATAACATGGACATATTTAAATGCATCTTTTCCATCGGGTTAGACATTGATTATTAATAACAAACCCATTTTAGGGTCTCTCTACTTAAATGCCCATCTCACAAACTCCACCATGTTTGTATTTCTTTTTATTTGTGTTTTTAGTTCTGAGCCAAATCCTTCTCCAAAACAAGGATAAAGTTGTACGCAGTGGCAATGCTAGGGTTCCTGGGCCCCCTGGATAATTTGTAATCTGGGCATCAACCCCCAATTTTATTATCTTTTTGCCACATGTAACAACAATCATTATCTATAAGCATATAAATTATTGCATATTTAATAAAAGACAATCATCATGCATCATCAGTATAACAGTGAAAACTAATGCCATGCTTCCTAATGATATATCCCAAGGGTAGCATGTACAGAGTGAACAGCAACGGTCCTAGTACTGAGCCTTGTGATACTCCACACTGAACTTGTGATCGATATGACTCTCTTCGTTTACTGCTACAAACTGATAACGGTCAGATAAGTATGATTTAAACCATGCTAATGCAATTCCACTAATGCCAACATTATTTTCGAGTCTATTCAAAAGAATGTTATGGTCGATAGTGTCACAGTTCTGTCAACCTTATCTGTGTTTTCTCTTGGTTTAGTGACACAGCTGTGACACTCCCGGTTTGTCATGTGTTTGTGTTTAGTCTGGTTTGTTGTGAGCACATGGCTGTCATGTTATTTCCTTGTGCCATGTGCTCTCCTGTCAATTGTCTAGCCCCTCCCATCTCGTTTCCTGTTAATTAATTAATCTTTCCCACCTGCCTTGCTCGTTACCCTACTTTGTTTGTTCCCTATTTAGTCTCCCTGTGTTTGTAGTCCTGTGCTTGTTCGTTATTGATGTTCACCAGTGTTCTGAGTAATGACCTGTTTCGTGCCTGCTTTGTTTTTGTTATACTTGGATTTATTTTCTGTCTTAATTAAATACTCATTCTCTGCATTTGAGTCCTTGCTCTCCTTTCCACAACTATTCCGTGACAGAATGAACAAGCCATCATGAGGACTCAGCGGAGGAAGAAGTCAAAAGAACCACCGGTCCCTCCTTTGTCATGCCCGTTATATGATCGGATAGTGAAATTCAGTGAATTGACCTCTCTTTGGCAACTGGGGACTAAAGTGAGGGACTTTGCCTAGAAATTCACTGTAGCGGCAGAGGGATTGGAACTTAGTGAGGGGGCTCTGAAGGATCTATTTAATTATGCCCTTGATGAGCCCATACCCTTTGGTATTATGAGAGGTTTGGAGAGGTCGACGTTTGAGGAATTCCTAAGACTCCTAGAACGTCACATAGATCCTCCTGATTTGGTGGTCCAGGAGGACACAACTTCGGTAGTCTCAAGCTTGGTGGTCCAAGGAGATCCGACTTCAGGGGTCCCAAGGCCAGTGGTCCAGGAGGACCCAACTTCGGTGGTCTCAAGCTTGGTGGTCCAAGGAAATCCGACTTCAGGGGTCCCAAGGCCAGTGGTCCAGGAGGACTCTACTTCGGTGGTCCCAAGTCCGGTGGTCCAGGAGGACCCGACTTTGGGAGTCCCAAGCTCGGGGATCCAGAAGGATCTGACTTCGGGGGTCCCAGGTCCGGTTGTCCCAGAGCGGGTCACTCTCCCTACAGCGCTCCCAGTGGTGGCCAAGGAACAGATAAAGCCTGTTCGCTCACGAAAGCGGAGGAGGAAGAGAGCTTCCGGTCAACCACGACGCCTGGAGATTGTTTCAAGGCCTGCAGTCGAGACCCCGAAGCATCCAGTGAGGCCTGCAGTGGGGCCACCCAAGCATCTCGCCCTGACGACGCCACCCAAGCGTCTCGCCCTGACGGCGCCACCCAAGGGTCTCGCCCTGACAGCGCCACCCAAGCGTCTCGCCCTGACGGCGCCACCCAGACACCTTGCCCTGCCGGCGCCGCCCAAGCTCCTTGTCTTGCCAGCGCCGCCCAAGCACGTCACGTCTGCCGATCCAGAGACTGTTCACGTCACTTCTGCGGATCCAGAGACTGTTCACGTCACTTCTGCCAAACCAGAGACTGTTCACGTCACTTCCGCCGAGCCAGTGTCTCCGGACAAGATGGCCACCGCCAAGCCAGTGTCTCCGGACAAGATGGCCACCGCCAAGCCAGTGTCTCTGGACAAGATGGCCGCCACCGAGTCATCTGATCCATCAGCAGTGATGGCCGCCACCACGCTGTCTGTTCCTGAGCCGGGGTCTGTTCCAGCCTATGACCCCGTACCTGCTCCCATGCAAACTTTGGCGGGGGGCAGTAGGGTCTTCACCACCATGGCCGCCCGAAGGGTCTGCTCTGCCTTGGCCACTCGAACAGCCTGCTCCGCCCTGGTTGCCTGTGCAGCCTGATCCGCTCTGGCCGCCTGCACAGCCGGATCCGCCCTGGCCACCCAATGGACTGTCTGAGCCACCCGAGTTCACAGTCAGGAATCTGGACCTGCTGGAGTCTCCCTGGCTCAACCCTCCCGTCCCTCCCTGGTCACCAAGGACTTTGTGGCCCGCTAGGCGGGTAGTGACTGAACTTGTTTTTGGTGTCAGTTGGGTGTTTTTGTCTTGTTTTCGGTGTCCGTCCTTGGGAACGCCAGGTGGCGTCCCTTTGAGGGGGGGTAGTGTCACAGTTCTGTCACCCTTATCTGTGTTTTCTCTTGGTTTAGTGACACAGCTGTGACACTCCCGGTTTGTCATGTGTTTGTGTTTAGTCTGGTTTGTTGTGAGCACATGGCTGTCATGTTATTTCCTTGTGCCATGTGCTCTCCTGTCAATTGTCTAGCCCCTCCCATCTCGTTTCCTGTTAATTAATTAATCTTTCCCACCTGCCTTGCTCGTTACCCTACTTTGTTTGTTCCCTATTTAGTCTCCCTGTGTTTGTAGTCCTGTGCTTGTTCGTTATTGATGTTCACCAGTGTTCTGAGTAATGACCTGTTTCGTGCCTGCTTTGTTTTTGTTATACCTGGATTTATTTTCTGTCTTAATTAAATACTCATTCTCTGCATTTGAGTCCTTGCTCTCCTTTCCACAACTATTCCGTGACAGATAGTGTCAAACGCAGCACTAAGATCGAGTAACACTAATAGAGAGATACAGCCACGATCGGATGATAAGAGCAAATCATTTGTGACTCTAATGAGAGCTGTCTCAGTACTATGATACGGTCTAAATTCCCACTGGAAATCCTTGCAGATACCATTTCTTTATAAAAAAGCAACATAGTTGTGAGGATACTGCCTTTTCTAGTATCTTTGACAGAAATGGGTAGATTCGAGATCGGCCTGTTATTGACCAATTTACTAGGATCAAGTTGCGTTTTTTTAATAAGAGGTTTAATAATAACCAGCTTAAAAGTTTTTAGTACATATCCTAGTGACAAAGATGAATTAATGATATTGAGAAGAGGATCTATGACCTCTGGAAGCATCTCTTTCAATAGCTTAGTCGGTATAGGGTCTAACATACATGTTGTTGATTTAGATGATTTAACGATTTTAGACAATTCTTCCTCTCCTATTGTAACGAATGAATGGAATTTTTCCTCAGTGAGACTACAATGCACTGCCTGATGCGATACTGTAGTAGACAGTTGCATAGTTATAAGTTTCTCTTTAATATTATCAATCTTGTAAGTAAAGAAGTATAAAAAGTCATTACTGCTATGCTCTTTGAAAACTTCAGAAACTTCTTGTTAATTTTGACACTGTATCAAATAAATACCTAGGGTTGTGTTTGTTTTCTTCAAAGAGAGTCGAAAAATAAGCACATCTAGCAGTTTTTAAGGCCTTTTTGTACGCAATTGTGCTCTCTCTCCACGAAATTCGAAAAACATCTAGTTTTGTTTTCTTCCAGCTACGCTCCATTTTTCTGGCTGCTCTCTTAAGGGCCTGAGTGTGCTCGTTGTACCATGGCATTGGACTATTTTCTTTAATCTTCTTTAAGCGCAAAGGAACAACTGTGTCTAAAGTGTTGGAAAAGAGAGAGTCAAAAGTTTCTATCGTACTATAAAGTTCTTCTAAGCTATCTGGGATGCTGAACAGATGAAACTGATCATGTATATTATTAACAAAGCAATCTTTAGTGGCAGAAGTTATGGTTCAATGTCGCTGGTGCAAGTACCGCCCCACTGTTTACAAAGCGACCGTGCGAAGGAGGATAGTTCAAATTGTATTGTAATTGTATTTGAACTATCCTCCTTCGCACGGTCGCTTTGTAAACAGGTGCCAGCGACATTGAGCGTGACCTTTCAACGTGATGACGTAGTTCCCGGCGCGTTGCAGATCAGCTCAATCCGAACAATTGTAGTTAAAAAGTATATATATTTTTTTGTTGTTGAAAATGACCTATCGTTTCGCTAGATAAGACCCTCTTCCTCAGCTGCAATCATGCACAGTCCTTTGAAGCACTTCAAAGATCTTTGAAACTGCATTGATTTGGACTTCAAAACAGTGGTTACCATTATTCAAAGAAAAATCCCAGAAGTGTTTTCCTCAAAAAACTTAATTTCTCTTCCACTGAGGAAAGAAAGACATGGATATCTTGGATGGCATTGGGGTGAGTAAATTATTAGGAAATTTTCATTTTGAGGTGAACTAATCCTTTAACCCAAACATTAACCCCCTCGATAACATGAGGCTATACATAATGACTGAATTTCCATCTTAGGGTTAAATATTCTTTTAATCTATTATTAATTATTGTCAGATTTAAAATTATGATGAATTTAGAGAACATACCTGATCCATAACTGATAGGATGTTTGTCATCTTCTGTGTTGGTGTTCCTGCTTTCTTTCTGAAGATTCTGAGGAGCTTTTTTTACCAGCACTTACAGATGACATACAAAATTACAAATGAACATTTTCATATTTTAGAATTATAAAAACCATCCAAGTATTTAATCATAACTGACATTACATCAAAGACTTACCTCTCTCTCAGTAAAGAGTGCTGGCCATCTGTTCCTAAATTCAACGATGAACAGCAAATCTTCTACCACCTCATGCCTCCGGAGTGCAAATGTTCTCTCCATCAGGACCTTGATAACCTGCTCATTGTTTCTTTTAGTCACCTCAGACAGTAGTGTCATCCTTTGCTTTTCAAGGGAATCTTTTGTTTCACCCAATGGGTAATCTGGACAGTAATTAACCTCGGCTTTTCTAGGTTTCTTCACTTGGTTGGGACTTCCCATGGATCCTTTTCGCTTGTGGGAGTTGATGTTTAACTCAGAACATCCTATGTTCCTCAATTTTGTTCTGTAGTTTGCCATCTTATATTTCAAACTTATTTTCCAGCCATAGAAGCCGCTCACAGAGCCTTTTTCTTTGAGGCATGGGTACTTCTGTACCAAAGCAGCAGCAACATCATCAAGATCTGCACTTGTAGGGTATGCCTTGTACTTTATATGAATATGAAAATCAAAACTAAACTGTGGTATTGGGAAACGTTCAGGCCATGCCTGACTTCTAACTGAGGACACAGATTCTGGAGTTGAAAGTAAAGATGACTGTGAGGATGAGATTATGTCTGTGTCACAGGATGATACTGAAGAGGTCTCATTTATTTCTGGCACAGATGAAGTAGTTGGGAAACTTGTAGATGAAGGCAACTGAATGACCTTGAGTGTAGCTCTATCCTGTATGTCTGAAGTTGAAGTGAGGTTGACAAAATCATTAAAGTCCGGATCTTTGAATTGAAGTCGAAAATCTTCAAGTACTCTCAGTTGTGTTTGGATTTCTCTTTTAAGGTCATTCAACGAGTTTGGTATGCCAGTTGGGAGATTTAACCTTTCACAATTATTTTCTCCCAAGATTACTAGAAGTTTGGCTGGGGTACCCATCCTGTCAAACTTTTCTGAAAGAGAGAGAGAGGGGATGAATATATGAATACAATACCAGAAGACCAATCCAAACTATTGACATTAAATAGATGTTTACTATAAAATGAAATAGACATCAAATAGACAAGTCCACACAGGACTTCAGTGCCTGGTTATTACACCTCATCTATTAGTATGTGTCGTTTTAGGGTAATCATTCGGACAACGCCAACCTTATAATCTGCAAGAGGGTACGGGTCTTTCAACTCATTGTGGGTAATTAAGCACATTTCAAGAGTTGGTACCAATTCAAATGCCCTGAAGTGCTCTCGATACCATGAACACATTTTTTTGGTGTATCTCCTGATACTTCTGACGGTGTTCAGAGATCTTGCATTCCAAATATGCAATGGTCTCATCTGTATGAACTGAAGACACAACCAGTTCCACAATATCCTTCAAGTCTAAAATCATAAGCCACACAGGTTCATCTGCAGGCACCAAATGCCAAATAATCAATGGCAGCAGTCTTAACAGACACCAATTTTCATGCGCATTGCCACCAACTGATTTTCTCCTTGCAAATGTCTGTGGCACCAATTGAGGTTGATTTGTCTTATCACCCCACTTGAACGGAAAATTATGGATGTGTTAATTGAGCAGATCAAGAGACAAGATCTTCTTTGAAATAAGTACAGGAAAGCACTCTGCCAGCTCAACTGGTACTATGCCTTCAAAAAGATCATGAGCCAAATCAGGAGGATAGCCTGTTGTAACATTAAAGTAGCTAAGGCTTTCACTGAATACACATGCTTTTTTCACAGCCATGACATTCACACCTTTCTCCGTTGCAAGTTTCACATGTCCTTGGTGTTCTTCTGCAGTCCTTAGTGTAAATTCACCTGCCTTCACTTCATTGGTCTGAGAATCTGAACGAGAAGCTGTACAAAATCGACAACAGTACTCTCCTGAAAAGTTCTCAATGAAGCCAGCCATTGAATGTGCAGCAAGATTATCGGCCACAACACATTGTACTGTTCCTTTAAGAAATATTCCCAGCTGGTGAACATACACACCTTGCTGTTCCAAAGTTTGGAGATCTTGCAAAAGAGGTCGCAAGATTTTCTCAAATCCTTATGTCTTCACGTCTTCTGTTTTGCACAAAACGGCAAGATAAATTGAAGACAAAGTTGACTGAAACATGGATGGCACATTACCCAAAATCCAGTAGATTGCACATATCTTGTGCTTCTTTCTTGATGTCCCGAGAGGGTTGCAAATTTCAAAGTCATCGACATATAAGCACACAGATATTCTCAACTCATCTGAGAAGAAATTATTTGCTTTAAAAACTTACCATCCTGAATTGACCTGTACTGATGGACATCTCTTCTTAACCGTTGAGAACTGTGACTTTCAACCACTTTGACGAGTAGGTCATTCTGACCAAGTAGATTCTGTAAAGACTCAAGTAATGGAACATATTGAAAAGTTCTGTTTCCCTTGGCCTCAAGAACATACTCCACGGAGTCTACAACTTTAAAATTTTCCCTGTAATATTCTTTATGCTTAAATGCAGAGGCTAGTGGACCACCATGCTTTATTGCAGTGAGTAAAGGATTTGTTGTACTTAAAGATGTAACATGGTCTTTGACTAGAAACTCATCATTGTCAATCCTGTGCTTTTGTAAGGTGTCTACAATAATTCTGTATGACAGAAGGGAAAGAAGCATCACTCAGTAAATAATGCAAGTCCTCCAACAACTCATCGACAGCTGTGCCTGGGACATGATAGTGATTCTCCAGCTTCAACAGCAAGGAAGCAAATTTAAGCTCTACCAACTTTGGCAAAATCTCTGGAACCTCTCCTGTATCAATAAAATTGGAATCCTCCTCTAACGTAGATGTATTGATTTCTTCGTTTGAAAGAGTGTCATCAGATATTCCTCTTACCTCTTGTGTTTTCACTATTCCTTCCTTAAAATCAGTCAACAAACACTGACAATGTTTTCGCCTCTTATGTGAATTGAATGTCTTATACACATTTGATTTAAAAGAGCAGTGGAGAAAGTAATCATTTACTGAAGGAATGTCAGTAACACCACAAACATGACAATTTATCTTTGTACTTTCGCTACAATTTTGCTTTTGAGGTTGCTGCTCACTACCATGTGATCTGCATAAGTGGGACCGCAGTGCATTCCAGGTTTTAAAATTGCATGGACAGTCAGAATATGCGCATGGATATGCTTGTCTGCGGCCATAGTGTCCATGTACCAACCTGAAGTGTTTTAAAAGCTTTGATCTTGATATGTGAGACGAGCCACAATCTCTGCACAGCCACATGAAAGACTCTAGAACTCCAAAACTCTGTGAGAAAAAAAGATGTAAGTCACCAAAAAATAATAATAATATAAACAACATTGTAACACTTTATAATAACGTTCAGTTATAAGTTATTAGATAATGATAAACTAATCATTTACAGAACATGTCTATATTCATAAATAATTAATAAGTGATACGTGCTAAAATTTTATGAATGTTTTGTTAAATTAGTTATAAGTTACTTATAAGGTTATTAGTTAATGATGAACTAATCATTTACAAAACATGAACATAACATTCATAAATGACAAATAAGTGATATGCTATTTTTTTATTGTTTTGTTAATTCAGATATAAGTCATTTATAAATTATTAGTTAATAGGTTCATAAATTATTAATAAGTGGTATGCTATACAGTAAAAATCTGTATATATCCATGATAAATAGTTACACTTTAGATTAGGCCTAACGTTAACCACCAAGCTTACATTACTTAGCTAAAATCAATGTCATCTTATTCATGTGTCAAATGTGTTTAGCTGTTATTTGGGTCTTCCAAAGTTTGAGTGTTAACATTTGACATTAAATAAAAATCCTCAACGCCATTATAACATTACAAATGTGAAAAAGTGCTACACACAACAATCCGTTAACACATAAATGGAGAAACTCTTATTAACTAGCAATTTAATAAGTAATTTGTGTCTTTGTGTGGGGAAATTCACATACAAGTTCAACAAGTATATATATATTACATAAGATCGAAACACATGAATGTAACGTTATAGGCCTAACTAACAAAAATGCGAAAACCACATGAGGAATGCGGCAACTTCATTAAAATACCATACAAAGCACGATATCCGCGATAAACCATCTACTGACAGCCTCTAGCCTACATAAATGCATAAAAAGTAAAATACCTCACCTCTGTGTCAACAAAGACAAAACGTTGATTGTGAAATGTTGCATTTGACTGCACAAAATGGCGATGAGGGACTTTGAGTGAGCTGAAGGATCAAAGTTGATCGTTGGATGTGCTTTCCATCTGCGCATGTGCAAATATAGCTCCACCTGCTGACCAAAGTGCGATACTGCAGAAGCAACACAACTACATTTAATTAATTTAACACAAGTGAGCTGTGTAAATGGGAAATATCACTTTTTCTAATTTTGTCAACACAACTGTTTTAATTTTAATGCACAATTGTAAGAGCATTATTTAATTTAAACATAATTACATTCTTTGGACTAACAACTACCAATTTTCATTTTTTTTAGTGTACAGTCGGATCGAACAATGTACAGAGTTCACTAAGCTAGTCCCATCCAAAATATTATCTAAAGCCCTTGGATTCTTACTATCCTCAATTAAGGTGTGGATGCGTGTCTCTAGTTCTGAAATCTTCTCCGTCAGCCTGACCATCTCCCTGCATTTATCACATATAAAACCCTTAGTGCTGACAGAGAAGGCTATGCTGTACATGTGACGTGAAGTGCAAGTGACAATAAGAGGAGAAGATGACATGACTCACCGTGTTTGTTGACTGATCCTACTCACCATAGTTGTTTGATGAACTCGTAAAAGGCGCGAGAAAAAATAAAATAAAGACGACAGACACGAATGGCGTGAGCGCGCAAGAGAAAAATAAATAAATAAAGACGGCAGGCACGGATGGCGCGTTAACAGGCTAGCGAATTACTAGCGTGTTGTGCTAGCAATACAGATTTAGATAGAAGAGTTTGTTATATTTAGCAATATAAACAACAAGGAATGATAGTAAATAAAGATTCAAGACAGAAGCTCTACGGAGCTTACAGACGGAAACCACTCAGCAGCAAGGCAGACAACAGGAGCCTTTTAGCCACTGCCTTACTAGACCATCCTGACAGAGATTTTGTTGATTTCCTTTTCAATGGATTAAAAATTGGTTTCCACCCAAGTATAGAGATAAATCCCGACACTTCTCATCTCTCCCATAACCTCCAGTCTGCTCACACCGAACCAGATACCATTGATGCATTAATTGCCAAAGAAGTCCAAGAAGGATTCATGATAGGCCCATTCAAAGAACCCCTGTTTTCTTCCTTTCGCATCAGTCTCATTGGCATCGCCACCAGTAAATACTCTTGAAAAAAGAGATTAATCATCGACCTGTCTTCCCCCAACGGCACACACATTCCTAGCATTAGAGTTTTTTACAATCGCTATGACAATTTTTTCAATACTTTTAACAAATTTCCTAAACTCTTAACACACCTACAACACACAATTGGCAAAACCAATCAAAATCACACATTGTAAACTAAACTCCAACACTAATTTTCAAAATACAATAATACACTAGCAACAATACACTATTTCTACCAAAACACTGCAAACATGTCTCAAAATCAAATAATTTTTCAAAACACTAACATATGTTCTCGTGCAACAGGAAGATTTAGTCAATCATAGCACAATGTCATAAAAACACTAACATGAGATGGGATTTCAGAAACTGCATTAGGCTATTTTATATGTGTCAGGTATGCCCTTATACAACAGACAGTATATTGTATTGATCATAGATTGTGTTTTGCACTGCAGTTTCTTTTGAAGCCTCTCTATATTTTTGTTTTGTTGGGTTTAGGTCTTTTGCTGCAGAAATTCAATAAAAAAAGACCCATCTCAGGGTGCTTTATAGAATGTACTGTAATAGCATCATTCCAGCCCCAGACTTCTCTATGCAATATACATCCATCAATCAAGCCATCTCTCTTATCTGTAAGGCAGGCCATGGAGCATGGCTGTCAAAAGCAGACATCACCAGCGCTTTCAAAGTCATGCCCATTCATCCAGAATTCTGGCGTTTCTTTGGAACCTTCTGGAAAGGAGCTTATTATTTTGCAGTTCGCCTTAATTTCAGCTGCAGAAGCAGCCCCAAGATATTCGACTCCTTCTCGGAAGCCTTATGTTGGATTCTCATCAATAACCACAGTCTTCCCTATGTCCTCCACCTTCTTGACGACTTCCTCATTGTTGCACCTCCATCCGCGCCTCCACACTCCGGACTTTCCACCCTCGTTAAAGTCTTTTCTGAACTAGGCGTTGCCCTTTCAAAAGAAAAGACTTTAGGGCCATGCTCTTCCATCGAGTTCTTAGGCATCACCCTAGACCAGGGGTGGGCAATTAATTTCCACAAGAGGCCACATGAGAAACTGGGGCGGTTGTAGAGGGCCGGACCAATACACTTAACTCAGTTCTGCCCAATATATTATTTCTCTTTATAAAAAAAAAACAGGAAATGAATGAAATAAATCACTATTTAATAAACATTTCACAAAAACAGTTTTGAAATGTGCATTTTTTGCAGTGTTTCAAAAACTAGCATCACAACTTTATACAAAAAAAGCAAGTATTTCAAAGACCAGCATCACCTTAACTATATAAAAAAGCAATAAATGCCCCCAGTGTTGTTTGTTTGATTGTTTTACCCAAGTTTTTTTTTCTTGTTCAGTGAGAGAAATCTAGCCTGTGTTGGGCTTTAACAAGTGCACTGAAGTCAGGTTGCATATCTGAGGTGGATATGCGAAGGACAGCACACAAGTGATCATCACTGAGAGAGGATCTGTATCTGGATTTGTTAAACCTCAGCACTGAGAATGTTTGTTCACAAATGTAGGTAGATCCAAAGAGAACCAACATCCTCTGAGCATGCCTCCTTATGTGTGGAAAGTTTTCCTCTTTGAGAGAAGAATAAAAATGCAGTAGTGATACTGACTTAAATTGCTCTGCTAATAGTTTATCAGACTGCAGATCAATGAGTTCAAGCTGAACATCAATGGGTGCATTATCCACACTGCAAGTGAAGGGAGAAGAAATCATGTGCATTTCACCCTCAACTGTTTTGAAGTCTTCAAATCACCTTGAAAACTCATCATGCAGTGCCCCTAACATGGATGAGTACCTGCGGAGGTGATCAGCTGATGGTGTGACTTCTTTCAATGTTGACATGTGGGTAAGAACGTTGCCCTCCAATTGGCTTGAAAGAAACTTCAACTTTCTCATGAAAGCTGTCACCAAGCTGTACATTTCATGTACAAAGAGGCCCTTACCTTGCAGCTTAGTATTTAGTTCATTCATTAATGCAGTCACATCAACACCAAAAGCCAGATCTGCTATAAAGTCTGCATCTGAGAGCTCTGGGGTGTCCCTGCATTTCATCTCACAAAACTCCTGAATTTCTGCTTTCAAGTTCCAAACTCTTTTAAGCACCTTGCCCAGGCTGAGCCATCTGACAGTTGTGTGGTAGCCTATGTCACTATGTTCACTTTCACACTCTTCCAAAAGTGCAACAAACTGTCTATGATTCAGTGTTCTTGCCCTGATGAAGTTAATTATTTTAGTAACAACGTCAATAACATGGTTGATTTTTAGCACTGACTTGCACAACACCTCCTGGTGAATAATGCAATGCAAAAATGTCAATTTCTGTTCTGGGTTTATTTCAGTCACTTTATCTTGCATCCGCTTCAAAAGTCCAACATTTTTCCTTGTCAGATTTTGACAACCATCGGTTGTAACACCTGTCAGTTTGTCCCATTTTAGTCCCAGTTTGTCCATGGATAAATTTACCTCTGTGAACAAATCATTCCCCGTTGTGGTCCCTTTCATTGACCGCATAGCTGCCAGCTCCTCCGTCATCGCAAAGTCTTTCGTTATCCCACGTACAAAGATAAGTAACTGGGCTGTGTCGCGGACATCACAGCTCTCGTCCAGAGCCAAGGAGAAATAGTCAAAATTGTCCACTTTGTTTTGCAGCTGAAGCTCCAGATTTCCCGCGATGTCCTCGACTCGTCTCATTACTGTTCGCCTGGAGAGGGACACATTCGCAAATGCGTCTTTTTTCTCAGGGCATATTAGCGCTGCAGAGTCCACCAAACATTCTTTGATAAACTCCCCATCACAGAATGGCTTACTGTTTTTTGCGATTTTGTGGGATATCACAAAGCTGGTCTTGACTGCTGCATCCCTGGATCCGTGAAGCTTGTTAAAAAGTCCTTGCTGCTTTTGCAGCTTAGCTAGCAACGCGTCAGATGTCCGTGCCCACTCTGCGTCCGTCAAATTCTTGTATTTTTCTGCATGTTTAGTCTCGTAATGGCGATTCAAATTGTAATCCTTGAGCACAGCTATCTGTTCTCCACAAACTAAACACACAGCTTTATCTTTGACTTCAGTAAATAAATACTTAGAAGTCCATGCCTTGTTAAAAACTCTACATTCTGCATCAATCTTTCTTTTTTTAACGTTAGCTAACATATTTCAAGGCTAACAGCAAACTCACATTTCTTGAAAGGTGTGCTGCATGATCGCGAACACGTATGAGTGAAGATGCATCACACACACTGACTGACATGAAAAAAAAATCAGTTGCCTTGACTTTTAAAGCAGCAGTCAATAACTTTTGGCACTCTAGCGGTTAATAAACAGAACTACACATGTCTTGCGGAAGAACATTGCAGCCGGAGCTACTTCTCTCATGTCTATGACGAGTCACGCAGGCACTGGGCTACTCTGCAGCTGCGCAGCAGTTAACCCGACTGGCATAAAATAGTCAGAATATAAGCACTGATTATAGATGTACCATAGTGATTCGGGATAAGACAAAAACACGGTTTGGAAAATTGATTCATGATGTACTCGCTCAATGTATAATTTTTGTAAAATTTGAACACAAAAAAAAAGTTATGGACTCCAGCTTTAATTAACCAAATACCTCACGCGGGCCGGTCAAGGACAGCCAGAGGGCCTGATGTGGCCCGGGGGCCGTACAATGCCCAGGTCTGCCCTAGACTCTGTCTCTTTCCAAGCATCTCTGCCTCCCGAAAAAATACAACGCATTTCACTGCTCCTATTGAATTATCTTCTAGCAGATAGATGCACAAAGCAACAGCTGTTAGCCCTCCTTGGTCACCTTAACTACGCCATCAGAATAATTCCCCAAGGGAAATCTTTCCTTTCCAACCTACTATAAAAAGCAGGAATAATACCCTATCTCCACGACAAAGTCACTTTGGACACAGCCTGTAAAATGGAAATGCGCCTCTGGCAGCAATTTCTGTCTTCATGGAACGGCATATCCTTCTTCTATAATGACTATGTCTCACAGCCAGAAGACATTCAGCCGTACACAGATGCAGTGCCTTCCACTGGATTCAGTGGTTACTACAGCGGCAGTTGGTTCGCTTCCGAATGGCCGCCCGAATTTAGCCATCGCGTTCAGCAGTCAGACGTTCCCTCATCCGCACTTTATGAAATGTATCCCATCATCATAGCAGCCATCCTTTGGGGGCACGACTGGTCCAGACATTCCATACTCATCCACTCAGATAACTCAGCAGTAGTCCAAATCATAAATAAAAGCAGATCTCGCTCCCCAGCTATCAAGCAATTAGTTCGCAGATTAACACTAATATCTGCTCAACACCAGTTTCTCATTCAAGCAGCTCACATTCCAGGCCACCACAATAGCAAATAGACTCTTTGTCTTGTTTTTCTTTTCAGAAGTTCAGAATCTTGGCTCCAGAGTCAGACATCCATCCCACGCCAGTTCCACCGTTTTCAGCCACCACCTTCAACTAAATCTACAACTGGAAGACCTTTCATATGCTTCACGAGAAGCTATCCTCAACGGCCTTGCGCAGAGTAACCTCTCTGCTTACCTGACCGGTTGGAACTGTTTTAAGGATTACCACTTCTACCAACTCCCCTTTCCTATAATGAATGTTCGGTTCATCTGCAACTTCGTCACCCATGCCCATACCCATCTAAAAATCTGAGCGTCCTCCATCCAGACTTACCTATCCGGAATCAACTTTATCCACAAACTCGCCACAGGCGACCAACAATTTCTCATCCTCATTAAAGGTCTACGAAAAGGTCTACGAAAACAAGAACCAGTCGTCATCGTTAAACGCTTACCATTAACTTCTGACCTTCTGAGCCGATGCATCCACACATTACGCTCTGGGTACTTGAGCCCTTCGATCGACCAAACATTAGAATGCATGTTTCTTCTCGTATTCTTCGGCTTCCTAAGGTGCTCCGAATTTGCCCCATCGACTTTAGCTTTCAATCCAGTCTTTCATCCCTGCCTCTTAGACATCACTTCTTATACTCCAGATTCTCTCATATTCACTCTGAAGAGAAGTAAAACCGACCAATTTGGAGAGTCATTTCCAATTGACATTTTTCACCTCAACTCCTTCCTCAGTCCTTATGAGCCACTTTCAGAATATGTTCTTTCAAGAAAGGCCAACCATTCACCTCTTCATCTCTTTCTCACAGAAAATGGAAAAATGGCCACAAGATTTTGGTTTAACAAACACTTCCAAAATATTCTCAGCAACTCCGGCATATCTCCCGAACACTACTCCATCCATTCCTTCCGGATTGGAGCAGCCACAACGGCCGCCAGCATAGGCATCTCAGACAAGGCAATCAGAGTCCTAGGTCACTGGTCATCAGAAGCAAACCGTTCATGCATCCGTAATAATCTTGATGATCTCCGTCAAGCCTAAGCCCACATCAGCTCTTTCAAACCTTTGAGGGTCCTCAATTAACCCAGCTTACTACTTACCAAGGACTAAGCCCCCATTCCGAGTCTCTCTGAACAAGACTCCCCAATCAGCCAGACCATAGAACCATAACATCCTTCCCTTTTCATCCCTTTCAACCCATCCTCATTCTAATAAAGTTTAATATCCGCACGGTTGTGGCGTGGTCCTTGCTAGTGAAATGGAGTTAATAAGTTAGCTAAAGTTCGGGAGAAGGGTGCTCATTCGGTAAAGTCTGAAGTTTAACGCAGACTGTCAGGACAAGTCCTCATGCATCGACTATTTTTAGATCCATAGAAATGCGTTATTGTCCATAGAAATTGTCCATAGAAATGCGTTATTCAGTGCTATAATTTGACGAAGTTTTCCATGCACAATGGGGAGACGCGACTAATCGATAATAACATTCTTTGTTGATGATTTTCATTATTGATATTTTAGAGTTTAGATCCATAGATGGTAGACAGTGAATTTATTTATTAGTGAGTTAGACGGTAGCCCACCTGCAAAAATAAAGTAATCTGATATTGACTCAAATAAACTACAGATAATATGTGGTAAGTGGTTCTCATCAATGGCTTTAACATTTGAATAATAATTTGGTGGAATTATGTAATAAGAAATGATAAAACAATTTTTAAACATGCATTCTTTCTGGAGTTGCCTGAATGTATTGTTAAAGTTTTTAACTTGCTGTAGCCACATTATAATATAAATCTAGTTTAATATAGAATCTACAAACCTATATTACTCTGCATTGTGAAGAGCCTGTGTCAAAGTCCAGCACACTTCTAAATGGTTGCAGCCAGTTATCAAAAAGTATTTCAGAATGGTGGTCAGTGTCTCTTTATAATACATATGAAATACCAGATCGGTAAATGGCACATACCCCTGCTGTTTAGTACTACTTTAATTAGAACATTTCCCTTTCTGTTTGTGGCCACTAATATCAATAGTGTCTAATAGCAGACCTGCAAACTCCTCAGAGTAAAAATGTTGGCAGCTTGCTCTGCAGGTATTCCCCACATGCGATGTATCCCTGGAGTACTTGGTCCAGGAAGGGCTTCAGCAGCTGTATAAATATTGACAACAACACACTGGTATAGTTGTGCTCCTTTATCATTGGCAATAAAATGGCTTTGGTCCAAAAGTTAGGTAACAAATTTTAAACCACTCACATGGTGTTGAGGATGCTCCCGTCTGAATCTATCTGTCACTCGACCCACATACATGTCTCTTGCTGGCAGCAGTTTGTCTCCCTTGAGTTCGAGACCTGCCAGGGTCCTGGGGATTGGTGGCAGGTGTTCTGGTTTCACAAAGCATGCAAGGTAGTTGGTGAAAACCTGCAGCTGCTTGTCATGCAACTTGTGCACAAGGGTGTCACGACTCTGAGGAGGTAGTAATATTGTGCAAGTGAGAGATGGATATGAATTTCCATCATACAAGCAGAGTAAGACACAGCCAGTTACACTGGTAACATAAAATAAAAGATTTAAAAATACCTCTGGGGTAGCATTTAAAACTATCCAAGCTTTATGATACAACATAGCTGTGAAACAGTATTTCAATATACCTGGAACACCATGACGTATTCTTTCAGAATAGCCAGGACACCTGTGTAGACAAAGAGATGGATCTCTGTTTTGGTGTCTTCATGCCACAGTTTCTTGACCACCCGCAGATTTCGGTCTCTGCCCTGCTGTGTCATTCCTGGAAGAGAATATATCAAAGCTCTTTTTTGTTGATTTACCAAAGCAAATGTAAGATAGTGAACATGCAGGCCAATGTTGACACACCATAGATATTCCCATTAATTTGTCCACATTATCCAGCCAATCTACAACCGCAATGGATTGATTTACCTTTCCTGCTGTGGTCCTTGTGAAAAGACTGAATGCGCCTCTGGGCCTTTTCATTCACATGGTGAGCAGCATAGAGTTGTTCCAAAGGTTCTTTGTATAGAGCCTTGTCTTCTTTATCCATGAACACAAAGTACAGGACCTTGTAAGCAGGAAGCATGGTCTGAGTGCTGAGTCAAGCATCATAACATGACAGCTAACAATGCTCGATGAATCTCTTTGGAGTTGATCCAGGAATGCTCATGTATTCACAGATCTCTTGGAGGTTAGCCCACAGACAAACTCAAACAGAAAGAACACATGTCTCAAGTTATGATTCAGTCCCATATGATATTCATGAATCAGAGGACAATAATAAGGCCATCTAGAGTTGGGGTACTCAAACTCGGACTCGAGTCCGGATTCGAGTCCAATTTTTAATGAACTCGGACTTGTCACGCACTCGGATGAATTTGTACTCGGACTTGACACGGACTCAGACATTTTAGACTCGGAAAAATGTCCGAGTCCAGTCAAGTCCGGGCACTGGAGGACTTATTCAAAAACGAAACGAAACTACTTGTGTTGTTTCCGCGTTGAGCATTAGCCAATCACAGACATGTATATTAAGCGCATGAACACAGTGGCAAATCAGAGGCATTTTAGAGTCAACATGCGGAGAATTCGCTTAAAATGTATGTTCAGAATCAGCACAAGCTTTATCCTTTCGCAAATCCCCTCATAAACAAAGTCTTGACGCGATATAAATGAGAGATTCACTGTGCAGTGTGGACAACTTCAGTGTTTATGACGAGAGTTTTAGGGAAAGTGCAGAATGTTAAGGTAAGTTAAGAAAGTGATGGCTTAAAGGGAGCGCTATTGGCAATCTAAATAATAGTTTTGTTTTTCGTGCTTCTAGAGGACCAGTGGTTACGTACACACTGTAAATTATAAAGAGTGATAAATGCCTTAAAATGTGGGAGTGAATCCGCTAAATTTTAGTCCTGTGAGTCTTGAAATTGCGATGATTGACATAGTAACCATAGCAACATGAGAAAGTGATAACCATAGCAACATTTTGGCATCTAATAATTTTATGATTTTTGTTACATTTACACTTTAGTCATAAGTTTACATACACCTTTCAGAATCTCCAAAATGTAATTTTTATTTATTTATTGATAAGAAGGATCATAAAACACATTGTTTCTATTTAGTAGGCTACTGCACTGAAAAAGCTTTTTCACATAACAGATGTTTAATAGCCTAGTCCACAAGACAAAATACAAACACAAAATACAAGACAAATTACTTGATTGTAATATTGTGTCATTACCTGAATTATCCACACCTGTTTTTTTTGTAATGGTTGTTAATAAGGAAAAATCCTCCAGCTCCTGCACATTCTTTGCTTTTCCAGCATCTTCTGCATATTTGACTCCTTACTAGCAGTGACTATGATTGTGAGATCCATCTTTTCGCACTGGTGACAACTGAGGGACTCATACACAACTATCACAAACCCTGCAAATATTTAGTGATGTTTAAGAAGTCCATTAAGGATGAAACTGGATGTAAATTGTTCTTATTTTGTTGAAAAATTATATTAATTTAGTCCGGCCCTTCAGGGGCTAAAAAAGATATTAGCATTTAAAACAAAATAAGAAAAATTTTAACATCACCATTTGCTCAAAAGTTACCCCTGGCTCTTAATGCATCGTGTTGCATTCTTGAGCATTACCTTGCAGATTCTGAAACATGTACAATAGGTAAACATATGACTTTGACTATACATTGCAATAATTTTGTAAGGTTTAAAATATTAATTTAAGAGCTCAGTGTTGAGACCTTTCGCCGGAATTTGATTGACAGAATGCAGATACCCCCAATTTTTGTCCGACAAACAAACCAAACCAGTCAGTTAGATTAAAGTCAGTGGACTTGAACTTGAAAAATGGTGTGTATTGATTTCTTTTAGCAGTTCTGATTTTCATTCATGTTTAATTCGTGATATAACTAGAAGAGATTATCAGTTCATGTGCTGCTTTAACTGAGGCCTACACATTAAAGCACTACAAAACAGTATTTATTGTTTGAATTTCATATTAATTATAAAAATTTGAAAGATGACACTTTATTTCATACCAAAAGTAGGCTGCTCTGTCTTGTATGTTGGTGCATTGTCAGTGTCCTCTTTGCTCCGCAATATATTTTTCACTGTGTGAGAACATGTGGAGTGAGAGCGGAATGGCTTGTTGGACGTAGCAACAGTAACTAAGAGGGGCGGGTCTTTGTGAAAGGTCAATTTCAAATCATTTAAATCTTTGTGGACTCGGCCGGACTCGACTCGGACTCGGATGTTAAGGACCCGGAGTCAAGTCCGACTCGGCCCTCTTTGGACTCGGACTTGGACTCGGACTCGATTGTTAAGGACTTGGACTCGACTCGGACTCGACAAAGGTGGACTCGGACCCAACACTAATCTAATGGCCATCAAATGACCAAAGTGTCAGCGGTTCAAATACTGTCTCCTCCTGCCCACATGTCAAAATGTCCTTGGGCAAGAGACTGAAACCCAAATTGCTCCTAATGAGCAGGCTAGCTGCATGGCAGCTGCTGCCATTTGTGTGAGAGTGGGAGTGAATGGGTGAATAAGAGGCCATTGAGAGCTGTCAAGGTGGAAAAGAGCTATACAAGTGCTCTACACTCGTGTATGAATTTACCTGGTCAGAAGCCCACTTGTGATCAACATTAAAGGTCACTGAAGAACTGTTCTAGATGCCAGTTGAAAGGACTGTAAAATCTCTTTGACGCATTATGAATGTGATGGCACGAATCCCCGTCAATATCTAGAAGCTGTGGGCAGTGGTTGTGTCGCACTCTGGTTTCCAGGCCCGTCTTGCTGCCTTGCATCACCGCACAGGAATCCATCATCATGCTCACCAAGTTGGACCACGGGATATCGTTGTCTGTGAAAAACTTGTCCAGGACATTCTCCAGGATTGCTGCAGTGACCTTAACTATTTCAAACGACCCAAGGTGCTCCATATGAACAGCCTTCCTCTCTGGGTTATAATAGCTGACCAAAATGGAAAGCACCTGTATAAATGAGAAGACCATTGATAAGGCCAGGCCGTGAACCATTTTGTACTTTGCTGATGTTCGCGACAGCTTTATACGACTGAGTGCCACTTTGTCCTCGGCCAGCGTCTGTGCAAGGTTGACAATGACGGGGGCCATTGTGAATGGCAGTGAGTGCTCCGCCAAAGTGCCAAGAACCATTGCCTGAAAGCAAAGCAAATTAAAATCATTAAAATGTAACCTTGCAAACTATCGGTCAACTATGATAAAACAGTGTGTCTCCATATTGTATGGCTGATATGCAATGAATATCAAAATACATCTGTTCAATAATTATAATTATAATTATAATAATAATAATGCATTTTATATGTAGTGCTCTTAACATTGGATAAACAATCTCAAAGTGCTAGTGTTCATAATGTAAATTCAACCAACAATTCATTAAATTTTCTGTATAAATAGTAGCTAGGTACTAAACCTCGGCATTCGCAACACGCTGTAACATGGACACAGGCAATTTCCCTCTCTCCCTCTCTCTCATTGTTCCTGGTCCCTGGGTCTTAGGAACGGCATTTTCAGGGGGACTACGAATAGCCATGTTTGTCAAAATGCTAAACACTTTCTCTTTGTGATTGGCTGTGTCACAGTGGGATGTTAGGGCATGCACCCACTTCTTGGCATAGTTTATTTCTTTTGTACATAAGGTACATTTGGCTTGTCCTGCCTCATCTACTTTTCTGAAACACAATGAAAGTGGTAATGTATGCGCAACTCCCTTCACTTCCTGCTTCACTTCCACCTTGAGCCATGCCCAGCTAAGATAAGCCTAGCTAACGTTACTAATTGCTAATTGTTTTTTACCGTTTTGGAAACCATTCAGCCGATCTCCGGGTCCGGCGGTACCACTTTTAGCATAGCTTAATGTAATTCATAGGTATGACGACAATACAATATTATTGTAAATTATATCACACAAAAACTACGTAGCTAATGTAGCTACGTAGCTAACTACATAAATGAACGTAGCTAACGTTTATTGAATCAAGCAAACAAATAGCTGTTGTTTTTGCTCCAAAAAGCTTGACTTACCTCGAATTTCACATAAGATTCCTTCACGTTATGAGTTTCCATCAGACTCGCGTGGTAGTCAGATGTCTCATCCAATGGCGAGCTCAGTTGACGCTGTGTGCTTCAAGATTCTGACGCAAGTGCTAAGATTCCGATTGGCCAAGAGAAAAAGTGCTAAGATTCCGATTGGCCCAGAGAAATGTCAATTATAAGAATTATCCAATAATTTTTCGCAATTCTAGCCTGCATGGCTTGCAGATGAAGGGCAGCCTACCACCCATAAAAAAAAAACTCTCCGGTTCTACGCGATTCAGTAATAGGCCATAACCGATTATAATGTACTGACGCTTTTCTGACGTCATTTATCGCGTATCTGCTTTGTCGCGGTAGCATACAATGGCAGAGGGAGGCGAGACGCGAGTGCGAGTAATTAAAATTGCTCCAACTACTTTAAAAGCCAACATCTGGGCACATTTTCGGCTCTTATGAACAACCTGGTGAGCACGAGCTGGAGAACACACGTGCTGTGTGCGCTCATGTCACACACAAATATAATATGCAGGAGGTAATACCACTAACTTGATAAACCACGTTACCATGTTGTTACACGTGATTATAAATGGATGATCATCACCTTCAACAGCGGACTCGGCAACGGTTGATGCGCAAATCTCTAGGGTGAATGAGCGCTGCTTTTAAATGAACATTTCTTTAAAACAAAATTGATTTGACAGAATTTAATTTTCTTAATGGCATAAACAGGCTTTACTCCCTTGAAACTTAAACTGGAATGTCACTGTTTCTGTCACTGCGACTTCCCGAACAGGCGAACACGCGCGCGCGCACGCACACATCACTTTAGAAGTAAAATTGAGGATGCAGTGCATCGCAATGCATCGAGATATCGAGTTGAACTGAATCGATGACATGATAATCGTAATCGAACCGAACTGTGAGACCAGTGTAGGTTCACACCCCTAGTGTCTAATATTCTAAAAAACTCGAGTAACGAATTGAGTTCTCTAACGTGTCGTATTGTGCTTGAATGGTTTAAAATCACTTGAATGTTTAAATTGGCAAGACTTCAAAACGTGCTCAAATTATAAACTTTTGTGATGACCCAAGAGATAACAATTCTGTCAGCTGTCAATTCACCTTCATTTATATAGTGCTTTTAACAATATAGATTGTTTCAAAGGGTTCTACAGTGATAATAGGAAATTGAAGTAACAGAGATTGTTTTGGCTTTACAGAAGCTCTAGAATAAAGTTATTGTCTTGCTAAAGTTAGTTTTGATTGATTCACTTCCGTCACACTTTAATTAGTTATTAACTTAGTGGCCGCTAATACGACACCCAGGGCCGGCTCTAGCTCTTTGGTTGCCCTAGGCGAGATTGAGTTTTGTGCCACAAAAATACTCTTATAGTCACTCCAACACTTCAACAAGCAAATTATGACTTGAAGGCTCAACTGTAATAAATTGTTCATACACAAATGCTACAAAGAATGTTCAAGGATATTTACCAAATTGGATTAACTCCATAAACTGTGCAAAAACACTCTTAAGCACCTGTAAGGACACTTAAGCAAATTATGACCCATAAACTGGATTAATTATACCCTCTACAGACAAAAGTGCTATTATGGATACTGTACGTACCACTACAATATTAAAAGATTGCAGTTCTTGTAGTTCTATCCCTATCTCAAATATTAAAGATGAACAGTTGTTTCTGGCATTTCTATTCACCTTAATAATTGAAGCCGCATTAAAATTTGACTCGTCTGTTAGACTTCCTAATGGCAAATTCGTTGATGGTATCATCAAATGATATTTTACTTGAGACCTCTGCAAATATTGTCTGAGTGCATCTGGCCATGGCCAATTTAAAAAAACAAATAAACAAAAAAAACAACAACACATGTATTTTAGTACATTTCTGGAGGAGATATGTATAGAAGGGTGAACACCACCACTATCACCATAATGGTTACTGTGTGTGTATGCACCTGCTAGTTGTGAACTCACTAAACAGAACTTATGCATTTATAATGAATGTAAGGAGCAACTGTACTTTTCATAACTAGCATGGATACGTTATCCAGATACTGGTCCTTTGACATTTACATCCATGTAGGCTATCAGTGAAGTTACGTTTGCTAGTAATACGTAGCAAACTAGCAAAGTAACTAGCTAGCTAGTGATAGCTTAGTGACAGCAATGAAACGTCCAATATTAGGTGATACACAACACTAAGTAAATTTATTTCGTTTAACACCTTAATGGCTGGGATGAGAAGACTTACCTCTATACTGGGCTTTCTTTTTATCTTCTTCCTTTCTCCGTTTTCATCCCTGTGCACCAGAGGGTTTAGACCGCTTTCTTTTTTGATCAACGCGCCAGCAGCTGAGCACTTGCCTAACGTAACGTAACATACCCCCCCCCCCCATTAGGAAATGATCGACAATAATCATCAATTCAATCTAATAATCAGTTTGACAAGTAATTAAATGTGTGGCTGAGGGGGTGCCCTAGGATGATCATGTTTAATAAACATGTTTTATTTCGCTTGTCGTTCTAATTCTATGATTAATGGGAAGTAGGCCTAAGGGCGACACTAGAGGGCACCCACGCCCCCAACACATTTGTCGCCCTAGGCAATCGCCTAGTTCGCCTATAGCAATCGCCGGCCTTGACGACATCGTTCTTACAGAAAACCCTTAATGCGATCCGGCCGCTCATTTGCACAAAACAGTGCCTGTGGGCTCGAGAACTCAAACCATGAAATAGATTCCAAGGTACAAGCTTTGAAAAATTTATAATACAGAATTTTTTCCATGTAGCCACATGAACCGGAATTATCCCGACAACGTTTTATCTGTACAGAGGTAAAGGGAAGGGAAGGAGGCCTTCACAGGGGAGAGACTAGTCGACACTTCAGGACTGTCCAGGTGTCGTGTCCAGGCGCAGGTCCTTCATCAGATCCGGATACGGCTGTACATAAGCTGTCCTAAACATCTTTCACACTGTCTCTGGACCATCGGCTTGCAGGACTATCTGGACTACCATCAGACTTCTCTGAGAGTAACATTTTAAGGGATGGAGCAAGATTACCGTAAGGAAGGAGTGGGTAGAGATTGCATGTGCATTAGTCGTTCCTTATTTTTAATGTGGGATTGGTGCTGTTGTCAGTGTGCATTCAGTAAGTCTGATAAGCTATAGTAACTCGAAGTTCATTTACCTAAGATGAATCCTTTTGAAGTGAAGTCTTCTGTAACAGATCAGACAGAGGCCCAGCATGAGGATCAAAACTCCAAAAGAGAATTAGCGAGAAGGAAACAAAATTAAATTCCACAAAAAAGGAAAGGCAGACCCAAACTACTAGAGATGCGCGGTTGGCGGTTATAGCCGCGGAGTCCGCGGATAAACCGCGGATCGGGCGGATGACGTGATGCAAAAAAATATTTTAATTAAATTCGGGCGGGTGGCGGGCGGTTTCTAGTCTCGCGGCTGTCATCAGCAGCGCCTTGTATCAGCGGATGGCGGGCGGGTGCGGTTTTGAAAATTGGTCAAAAACGTTGGTGCGGATGGATGGCGGACGGATGATGAGTTTTGTGATGCTGTTGCGGATGAAATAATAGCCCATCTGCGCATCTCTACAAACTACATGCACAAGATATAATTATTAATTTACACACTTGAAGGATTAGTTAAATCATAAATGGAAGGTACATAAGGGTATGTAGTTTGTGGTTTTGCTCTGCTAGCAACTCCATTTCTCTACTAAAACACTTTAACTTTTAATTTTTACTTCCGATTTGCTGCACTTATACTGTGTGCATTCACATTTTTGCTATTGTGATTCTATGGCATGCATCAATTTATTTTTCTTTACTTTTTTTCTTCTTTAATTTTTTCTTCTCCTAATGCAATTATTTGCTGAATCATATTTTAATTGTTGTTGGAGAGGGCTCTGTCTGAACTGGGTATTTTGGCCCGAACCCAGAGTACTTCCCCCGTATCCCTGGCTGGAATAGGAAAACGTCTCAGGTTACTATTGTAACCATAGTTCCCTGAGAACAGGGAACGAGACGATGCGTCGATCGACGCCATGGGAACGCCCCCAGCGTGACTGCGTCTGAAGCATCTATGTCAACTAGTCCAATGGAAAGAATGAGCGTCACGGGCGGGTGACGTCATGACCAGGAAATGATAAAAGCACATCCGGTGCAAACCGGCATTAGCTTCGAAAATTGCCGAAGCAAGCCGATCACAGGGATGCAGGAAGTATGGCAGGGTGACGCATCGTCTCGTTCCCTGTTCTCAGGGAACTATGGTTACAATAGTAACCTGAGACGTTCCCTTACGAAGGGAACTCAACGATGCGTCGATCGACGCCATGGGAACGAGAATACCCAAAGCGCCAGAATTCCAAGTACCTGAGTGTTAGTCTGTTGTAACTAAGCACTAAGCACCTGAGAACCTGGGGCAGCATCCAGGTCCAGGCAGTAAAACCTAATGAATGTGAGCGGTGAGGACCAGCCTGCCGCATCACACACGTCTTGAAGAGAAACTCCAAGTAATAAGGCTTTAGAGGCCGCCATACACCTCGTAGAGTGAGCTCTGACCGCCAAAGGACACGGCTGGTCAGAGTACTCGTATGCAAGTGAAATAGCCTCAACTATCCACTTACTAACCGTCTGTTTAGAAGCAGGAAGACCCTTCTCAGGTGATCCAAGCAAATAAATAACTGGTCGGACTTCCTCATTGAAGATGTCCGATAAACATAAGTATCCAGTGCTCGCACTGGACACAAGAGGTTCAGCCTTTCCTGGTCCGCAGTGTGCCACGAAGGAAACGTGAAATCAGGGGGTCTCAACCCAACGATGTACCCCCCACAGGGCGTGGTAAGCCGCAATGGCCGCCACGTAGACCTAAAGCGTGGAAGGACATAGACCTGACATAAAGGGCTCCTGCAGGAACTCGAGTACTGTGTTCACAGAACAGTTAACCGGATCCCACTGATGTCGGTGACACCATACAGAAAAAACTTTCCATTTAAGCGCATATAGTTTCCTAGTAGCTGGAGCTCTGGAGCTTAAAATGGTCTCAACAACCTCAGTTGAGAGACCACTCTCTATGAGTTGGGCCCCCTCAGAGGCCAAACCCACAGGTTCCAAATCTCCAAATATTGTGCCAAGGGAGGACCGTCTAAGAGATGGATCAGGTCCGCAAACCAGATCCAACTCGGCCAGCGTGGTGCTACTAGCAGTAGGCTTATTCCGTACAGGCGAACTCGCTCCAGAACTCCTGGGTGCAGAGCAACAGGGGGAAATGCGTACAGACGTAGCCTCGGCCACTGCTCACGCCCAGCAGCCCCAGGGGGCTGGACACGGCGAGGGATAAACTTTTTAAAAGCGTCAGCTTGCTTCTTAGACTCCTGAAATCGCTCGACGACCGCGTGGACTGCGTCGCCAAAGAGACCAGAAGGTTCAAGCGGAGCATCTAATAAAAAAGCTCGATCTTTTTCTTTAATCTCTGACAGATTTAACCATAAGTGTCTCTCAGTAGCTACCAAGGCTGCCATAGACCGCCCAATTGCTCTGGCGGTCTCCTTAGTAGCCCTGAGAGAAAGATCGGTAGCACGACGAAGTTCTCGAATATCGTCATGAGTAATTCCCTCACTACTATCCAGATCCCCCAGCAGGTCAGCTTGATACGCCTGTAGCACTGCCATTGTATGCAGACATGCTCCAGCTTGACCTGCTGCCGTATAAGCTTTGCCCACTAAAACCGAGGTGGCTTTAAGCGGTCTAGTGGGCAAAGCCGAGGCTTTCAGGGACGATGCGGGACCAGGCGAAAGATAGCTGGCTAAATTCTGTTCCGCCTGGGGCATCGCCTCATAACCATACTCTTTTAGCCCTCTTATTCTCGAATAAGTGTTAACTTGAGGGATAAAAAGTCGTGAAGAGTAAGGTTTATTCCACGATTTCGATATTTCATTGTGAAGATCGGGAAAAAAGGGAAGCTCTCGTGGTGGAGATAATGTAGTGGATGATAAAAAGCGCTCATCTAATTTACTTTTAGGACGAGCGCCTTTATTCTCAGATGGCCATACAATATTTAATTTTTCTACAGCCCGTGACATAACATCCACCAGCTCATCATATGCTGGGGAAATAAATTGTGAATCTTTTTCCCCCCTGTGTGTGCTTTCACTCTCCATACTCATAACATCGACCTCCTCGGAGGAAGAGCATTGAAGTAATGGAGGGCTCTCTCCCCGGGCGGAAGAAACCGCAGAGCGTGCTTCCGACACCGGGGGGAGAGCGCTGGATCTTCCGGGTAAGGAAGGAGAAAAGGCCAAGAGACCCGTCTCCAACCCCTCCGAAAGATCCTTCCGCGATCCCCAGGAATGCATTCTCCGCGCCGCCTCGGCAGACGCGGGTCCTGATCCCTGAGGATCGCGAGCCTGCCCACTTTTTACATCAAAGAGTGACAGGCGAGAGCGGAGCATGCGGAGCGGTAGCATTTCACAGTGTTGACACTCAGCCTCCTCGAAGGCTGAGACCGCATGCTCCACTCCCAAACAAATGACACAAAGCTCGTGTGTGTCCCCACCCGTTAAATAACGCGGGCAGGGGGGAACACACTGCTTGTACACTTGTTTCGCCATAACGTTTCCGAATAAATTGCAACAGACAACAATAAATAGACAGAGACAGTATATACACAGATCGCTTGCTGAGGCAACAGAAGCTAATGCCGGTTTGCACCGGATGTGCTTTTATCATTTCCTGGTCATGACGTCACCCGCCCGTGACGCTCATTCTTTCCATTGGACTAGTTGACATAGATGCTTCAGACGCAGTCACGCTGGGGGCGTTCCCATGGCGTCGATCGACGCATCGTTGAGTTCCCTTCGTAAGGGAACAGCCAAGAGTGAGGAGTCAGGGTATTGGAGGGATGCAGAAAACTGTTGAGGAACATAGGTGAGTCAGCTATGTATATAGGCCTCTTCTCCTGCTGATGGGAGAGATCATTTGTACGTGTTCCTCCCGAACTTTGTTAATAAAAAATCATTTCACAAGTTCACACTCCCAAATAATCAGACAGAGTGAAGAGTATGTGTATTTAGCATGCTGTCCGAGGAGAGGGCTCCAAGCTCGGTGTTGTAAGACTGGAGAAACTGGAAGAGAGGGCAACTCTCTGAGAAAACAAAGGAAATGAACATTTGAATTTCTCTCTTGTGCTATCATGCTGAGATCACCTGAAATTCATCCAAAAATCTATATGGGTTAATGTGAATAATTATTGTACAGTATTACACGTTTGATATCATTTGAAATGTCACAGTGCGACTGGTACAAAGGAGTAAACCAGAAGGTAATAAGGTATTTAAGAGTTTAAATATAACTTGCACACAGAGGAGTGTTTGTCTTCCAGGCAAATGGTCTCATGCTCTCAGAAGGTGTAAACTCAAATTCCCATTGTTAGCAAATGCTTCCATGTAAATCAACTTCTGTCCCCAGTAAGTCTGGTACTGTGTTTAATGTAAATTCCCACTGTGAACTCATGTTTACATTTGAAAAGAGGTTTCTGCCTTGGTCTGTCTATATAATGAAATGCAACGATATGCTCGGCGCGATTCTGTAACCTAGACCAGCCCGTGATGCGAAGTGTAAGAAAAACACTTTGCATCATGTATTTTATAATGTCAAGGTATTGCATCTTCTCTCTTTAATCCAAAGCATTTTGATGTTTGTATCTATTATCTTTGAACTGATTATGCATCTGGCGTCATACATTTACCTGACATAATAAATTGTAAACATTTGATTTTATTCTAATCGACTCTGAGATTAGGATTAAAAAAGAAAGAAAGATTAAAATCGTTGAGCGATTAAATGAGACAGGAGTCATTTCGGTAAGTTGTTCTGTATCTTGCATCATTCCTTTTGATGTTCATTCATGTTTATTTTTATTTACTGCTGTAACTAGTAGTAAAGAGGTGATGAGATTGATCCGTGCTGCAGCTTGAACTGAGGCGCTACACTGATCTGTCAGCCGTATTATAGTAGCCTGGCTCCGCCCTCCTACGTACTTCTGCTCAATTATCATTTTCCTTCAGTACTACGTCTGGGATTGTGCTGTAGTCTTTGGTTTTCTCCGGTCAATTTTTTACCGGGCCAATCAGCGAACAGAGGGAGTGGCTGAGAACGATGACGTTGATGTTGTGCATTATTTTGAGTTGTAGTTCAGTAATGGCAGCGGAGAAAGATGCGAGCGAAGCCATTCGGTCCGTTGTGCCAACGCTGCCGAATATCAAGAAGTTAAAGCCGGAGCAAGAACAATCTTTGCTTAGTTTTGTTGGTGGCCATGATGTTGTGGCTCTCCTCCCCACGGGGTTCGACATGACATACGTCACGACCAAACGTTAGCGATTGGTTATGGCAGATACAGAGTGACTCAGGGCAGATCCAATAGTTTTAGACTTCAATAGAATACCCGCCTACAAGGAAGTTAACGCTTGTCAATGGAGCGGTGCCAGACTCTATGTACAAATTAAATGTACGAGAGTCTGGTGGGACCAGGCTAGTATTATAGAGCACCAAAACAACATTTACTGTTTGAATTTCATAATAAAATCGACAGAATTTAAAATTTGTGACTTTGCTTCATATTTAAAGTTACAAAGAACAAAGCTTTTTGTGATTATTGGATGGCAGACGTGCTACAAATGTTTAGTCAAGTTTTACGCATACATCAACAGAAAACAGCACAGACTAAAAGATTTTAGATTTAAGAAACCATATCATTACCGATTCAAATCAAGAAATTAACATTGTCAATCGAGAGCTAGTGTCTACACAGCTGACATGTTTCACTGTTGTAGCTTATCAACGTTGTGTGCACAAAATAGTCGCTGAACAGTCGGTGAAGCGATAATTAAAGGTCGGTTTCACTCACTGACTTTGGCCCTCCAAAACCATCTGGGCCTGAAAAAAACCCCAGCTGTTTCGGCCAAAAGTTTTCAGTAACCAAAATTTTGGTGCATCCTTATATTTATATTTTTTCCAAAAAGAATAGCAATACCCCCACTTAAATTAGAGCCATGACTAAAGAAAATGTTTCCCTCCTACCACATTCTCCAGTATATCTCATCTATCTTATCACTATGGGTTTCTTGTGAATGCCTTTTTGTTTTTGTCCTTTCATCCATTTATGCCAATAGTCCCTATTTTTAAGCTCTCCATGTAAAGAGGGTAAAGAAAGAAGAAAAAATAGGAAGACAGAAGTGAAAACCAATTTAAGATAGAAGAGAAGATTCACCCTTTGTGACATTAAACAGACTATTAGTCCTCTCCTTAATTTTGTTACAATTTTCTTTACTCTAAACCTTTTTCTTGTGCAAAGTTCATCAGAACCTGATTTCTGTATTTTCATTACTAAAATTAACAACTTGTTAACATTTGGGAAACACTCCCTCTCTTAAAATTTTCTGCCAAAAGGATCATCCAGAAAACGTCTCAGGTTACGTATGTAACCCTGGTTCCCTGAGAGGGAACGAGACGCTGCGTTGAGACGCGGTGGGAACGCTCTGCGTGATTGCGTCGTGAAGCACGTGTATAATCAGTCCAATGGAAGAGCTAGACGTCATAGGCGGGTGACGTCATAGACCAGGAAGCTATAAAGCACCCCTGAAAACAGACCGCGACAGCTTCTGATAAGCCTGAAGCAAGTCGATCAGGGCATGCAGGAAGTATGGCAGGAGAACGCAGCGTCTCGTTCCCTCTCAGGGAACCAGGGTTACATACGTAACCTGAGACGTTCCCTTTCAAGGGAACTCGAGCTGCGTTGAGACGCGGTGGGAACCCCATACCCACTACGCCATAAAGACAAATGCCCGTTCTGTGTGAAGTCTTGCGCACACTAAGAAGCAAGCAACCTAGCCCCAGGAGTGGAGAGGTCTAAGTCATAAAATCTGACAAATGTATGTGGTGAGGACCAGCCTGCCGCATTACAAATATCCTGAAGGGAAACTCCCGAAATTAAAGCCTAGAGGCAGCCATACTTCTGTAGAATGGGCCTGAACAGCCATAGGGTGAAGGCTGTCCGGCCGCTTCATAAGCAAGTGAGATAGCCTCAACTACCCACTTGCTCATCATCTGTTTAGATGCAGGGCAACCTATCTTAGGTGACCCGAAGCAGACAAATAATTGTTCTGATATAAGCCACTGAGCAGCTCTGTGGACATATGCATCCAAAGCCCGGACAGGGCATAACAGATTAAGTTTTTCCTGATCTGGGGTATTAATGGTGGAGGACAGAAGGCCTGCAGCACAAATGACCCGCACATTCAGTAGGGACCTAGAGATACAACCTGACCTGGGGTGAAGAAATACTATCACCATACCAGGTGCAAATCCAAGTACGTGCAGGCCTCAGCCTCATGTACCACGGAGAAGACGAAATTAAGGATCTCTCCTCAGAGATAACCCAGCAAAGAAACATTCATTACAGAAATCAAGTACTGTACCAACAGGGCAGAAACAAGATTCAGAAGGCGTTCTCTGAACCAGTCAGAGAACGGTTTTCATATCAATGCATATTTAGTCTTCTCGTGGAGGGAGCACTAGACTGGAGTATGGTCTCCACGACCTCGGTCGAGAGACCTGAGTCTATGAGCTGGGCCCCCTCAGAGGCCGAGCCCACAGTATCCAGAGCTCCCAGGAGCAAAGATATCGGGAAATGCGTACAGTTGTAGCGTGAACCACACCTAATACATCACATCCAGTCCAAGCGGAGCTGGATGCATGAGGGAGAACCACAAAGGGCAATGCATTGTACAAGCGATACGAAAGGTCGACTTGAGTTTGACCTAAGTTCTCCCTAAGAAGCTCCACCACCTCGGGGTGAAGTTTCCATTCCCCGGGCCACAGCCCCTGCCTCAACAGGATATCTGCTCTGATATACGAGACCATCAGTGTGTTGTCCGGACCCTTCACCGAGCAACCACTCATGATTGCCCCCGACTTGTGAGGGAAGCATCCGTCGATAGCATTATGCGTCGACAAGAAGCCCCCAACACTGGGCCTGGGCGAGGAACCAAGGTTCTTCCACATGACCGAGGCACGAAGGCATAGCCGCGTGACCTTGATCATGCGAAAACGGATTTCCCCTCGGAGAAAACCCCTTGGTCCTGAGGCACCACTGCAGGGGTCTCATGTACAGAAGGCCAAAGGTAACTACGTTGGACGCAACTGCCATGAGCCCCAACCAAAGGCCTTTCACCGAACGGCCACTCATGACCGCCCCCCATCCTGTGAGGGAAGCATCCGTCGATAGCGTGACGCGTCGACAAGAAGCCCCCAGCACTGGGCCCTGGGCGAGGAACCAAGGTTTCTTCCACATGACCGAGGCACGAAGGCATAGCCGCGTGACCTTGACCATGCGAAAACGGATTTCCCCTCGGAGAAAACCCCTTGGTCCCGAGCCACCACTGCAGGGGTCTCATGTACAGAAGGCCAAAAGTAACTACGTTGGACGCAACTACCATGAGCCCCAACAGTCTCAGAGACTGTTTGCAGTGAGTGACTGACCTAGTTTTAAATTCCTTTACGGCTGTGAGAATCGCAGAAATACGTGCAGGAGACAGACGTGCTTGCATTGTTGTCGAATCCCATAATACACCTAGAAAAGTGGTCCTCTGAGCTGGGAGGAGTACACTCTTTTGGTGTTGAGCCGCAACCCCAACCTCCTTATGTGGGACAGAACGACATCTCGATGTTGAACTGCCAAAAGCTCGGACTGAGCTAAAATCAACCAATCGTCGATTTAATTTAATACGCGAATGCCCTGGAATCTCAGAGGAGCCAGAGCTGCATCCACGCATATTGTAAAAGGTGCGGGGTGATAACCTAGGCCGAATGGAAGAACCCGATACTGGTATGCTTCGCCCCTGAAAGCAAACCTCAGGAACCTCCTGTGATGAGGATGGATAGATAAGTAAGCGTCCTTTAAGTCTATTGTGACAAACCAGTCCTCGGACTGAGTCTGTGACACAATCATATTTAGCGTAAGCATACTTTGAACTTAAGATTCTGAGACCTGCTGTTTAATTGATGCAGGTCTAGAGTAGGACGCAATCCCTCATCCTCTTTCGGAACAATGAAGTAATGGCAGTAAAACCCTGACTGTCTGCCGGGAGGAGGAACCCCTTCTACAGCTCCTTTTGCAGAAGTGTCAGTACTTCCTGCTCCATAACCAAAGCCTGCTCGGGGTACACCACAGTGGGGAGGACCCCTAGAAATCTGTGTGGACAAGAACTGAATTCTGAACCCCTTTTCTTTAGTGTGCAGGACCCACCGAGAAATATGTGGCAGTAGTTTCCACGCTGCCAGAAATTCTACTAGGGGAACCAGTCTCTCAAGACTGGCCTCTGGATTTGGTTGAACAGTCACTACGGTGCCCTGAAGCGGCGAACCGGCAGGGAACAACCGAACTGACCGTTCTACGACCCTCCTCGGAGGATCGTATGGGGACGCTGACACCTCGGTGCCCTGAACGGCGAACCGGCAGGGAACAACCGAACTGGCAGCGCTGCGACCCTCCTCAGAGAGTCGCACCCCAGAGGGCGCCGAGGAGAAACGGTTTCTCAAAACGGTCCCTGCCCCGGAGGAGCCCTCAGAAGCCTGATAGCCTCGTTTTTTTTTTTTTTTTTTTTACGACAGGACTTCATGTCTAAACTTTATTAGAGATGACGACAGTCCTCAGATCTTGCCTACCTCTAAATAACTTAGTTCCTACGACCCTCCTCGGAGGATCATTGGAAAAAGCAGGCACCTCGGCACCCTGAAACGGCGAACCGGCAGGGAAACCGAACTGACTGCTCTACGACCCCCCTCGGAGGATCGTTTGGGGACACTGACACCTTGGTGCCCTGAACGGCGAACCAGCAGGAAAACCGAACTGGCAGTGCTGCGACCCTCCTCAGAGAGTCGCACCCCAGAGGGCGCCGAGGAGAAACGATTTCTCAAAACCATCCCTACCCCCGGAGGGGACCACCCTTTAGAAGCCTGATAGCCTCGGCGTCAGGGCTTCCTATTTGTCCAAGCTTTTTTTTTTTTTTTTTTAGAGATAAAAACGTCCTCAGATCTTGCATATCTCTAACTGGCTAGACTGCTACCGCCACCCAAGTCCCCCGATTGTGGAGGAGCCCAAATGGCGATGCTCGTTTGCACTCAGTGCTGCGAGGAGCTTAGTAGACCGAGACTGCTCCGCCCAGCAGTCTCAGGAACATTAGATTGGTGAGGAAGAAACCTCTGGAACGCCGCTGAATGGTTTATTTCTTTGTTTTTTCTTTATTTTTAAATCAGAAATACGTATGTATATATATATATATATATATATATATATATATATATATAAATATATCACTCCGTGGCCACCAGCAGGAAAACAACCGAACTGGCCGTGCTGCGACCCTCCTCAGAGAGTCGCCCCCCAGAGGACGCAGAGGAGAAACGATTTCTCGAAACCGTCCCTCCCAGTATAGTTTATCTCTTTCTTTGTTTTTGCACGACGCAATTCTCGAATAGCGTCAGTGCTGACAACCTCACATTCATCCATGTCCTTATAATTTACCCATGCGCTGGGTAACGTCGGGGTTAAAAATAATGACGCCGACTCGGGAGAGAGAAAGCTAGTAAGCGTCTCTTTAACCCGAGGCACTGTCATACCATGATACTTAATACCCATAGCCTTACTATAGTTAGACGTTTGGGCATTAAACACATAAAATAGAAACCGGCTTATTCCACGATCTCGACACCTCAGTGTCGAGGAGGCTGAGATACCGAGTTTTTCTGTTTTTAGATATATTTCATCTAATAAACTCTTATACTCTCATAATGTTCAGCTGGCCAGAAAATATTTAACTAGCAACAGCACTAGATAAACCTCCTTTTAAAGCTCCTCTTTATTCAACAGAGTTATGAGCTGACTTATTTATTCATTTATTGAAAACTCAAACATCTGCCTTTTTCTAATATCTTTATTTGTTTTGTTCTCTTTTTCTAAACAAAACACTAACGATACCAATTCCTCGGAACTGGAAATCGCCAGCACTGGATCTGGCAGGTGAAAGCTGAGATAGGGCGGGGCCCGTCCCAACTCTCGCTGTCAGATCCGTTTGCGAACCCCAAAATGCGAGTCGCCGCCGTGCATCGGCAACAGCGGGACCCGCACGGGGAGCGCGAACCGAAACATCCTCCTCGAAGAACGCCCGGCGGGAGCGGAGCGTCCTCACGGACAGCTTCTCGCAATGCTCACAGTCAGCCCCCTCGAGAACTGACTGTGGCATGCTCCACTCCCCATTAGTAACAAAAAGCTGATGTGTGTGTCCCCACCCGTGATATAACGTGGGCAGGGAACAACACAAAGCTGCTTGCTCTCTTTTGCCATAATATATATATATATTGCAACTTGACAGACAACAATAAATATGACAAGGACAGAATACACAGATCGCTTGCTGAAGGCGCAGAAGCTGTCGCGGTCTGTTTTCAGGGGTGCTTTATAGCTTCCTGGTCTATGACGTCACCCGCCTATGACGTCTAGCTCTTCCATTGGACTGATTATACACGTGCTTCACGACGCAATCACGCAGAGCGTTCCCACCGCGTCTCAACGCAGCTCGAGTTCCCTTGAAAGGGAACCATTGATTCCTTTTACAATGTACATCTGTTCAACTGTACACTGAGAAAGGATATCTGACATATCATCATCTTCACCTCCTTCTCCATTCCATGACCAATTCCCTCTTCCTCCGTCTGTTAAACAAAAAAGCGATCAATCATTTTTATCACCAATACTAGCTGTTTCTAAAGTACAAGTGACTTCAGATTTCCCCACTTCAACACTCTTCTCATAATTTTCCTGAACTACTTCACTTACTAGCTGTATTTCTGTTCATCAGGGAAAAGACCCGGAAGAGGCGGATGAGGTGGTCGTTGTTATTGAAAAGGGTTTCATGGACGAGTTCTTTGAGCAGGTTTGCATATTTACATTGCCTATTTACTATTGAAATACACTGAAAATCCTCAAACTTATCCAGACTATCAGGGCTAGGTTTGAAAGAAAGAGAGTTGAGGTGAGGCAATATTCGCAAACGGCCTTAGTCTTTTGTATTAACTAACTAACTAAAGGCACTCAGGAGAAACAGGGGTATTCCAGAAAGTAGGTTATGTGACTTACCTGGTGTGACGAGCAGGAAAAGGTCGAGGGCCGTTAGAGAGCGGCGCGAGGCCGGTGCCGTGATTGATAATGAGCGACTCCTGCGCGACACACCGGTCTCGCGCCGCTCTCTCACGGAGGAGCGGAAGCATAAAAGGAGGAGCGACGACAGTGAAGATCGAGAGAGGCCAGGCCTGGACTTGTGTTTGTTTTGTTATGTGTGACAGCAGTCGTCCATGAGGGGCTGCTGTCTTTATTTTCAATTTGTTTATCTTATTATTAAAGTCGTTAAATGTTCGCCGGTTCCCGCCTCCTCCTTCCCATAACAACGAACTGTGTTACACCTGGGTAAGCTAACCTTGTTTTCTGGATACCCCCCTGGAAAGACAAACAGGAACACAAACCAACATAACACATGACGAGAACATACAAAGAACTGAACCAAACAACAGGCTAAATGATGAATAAAACAAAGTGGGACCAATCAATCAACCAATGAGTAACTATGGGACCAAAAAAATCCTGAACTAAACACAGAGATTGAAACCGATCTCAAAGAACCAAAACTACACAGACAATACATGACACAGATGTCCTAAGTTCTACTGGGTTCTGTTTCCTAATCAGCCACACATGGAAAGACTATAATAATAATGCAAGATGAAGACCACACATCACATCACATCAGACACATCAAGACTGCTATAGAACAGTCACACAGAAGAACTTAAATAAAGTCTGCAGTTGTGTTCTGTTTATGAAATAACGCTGATTGCTTCTTTTAACCACTTCACTTGTGCCATGAATATCAGTTATGTGGGTTTGCTGGCAGCTTCAATATACTAGTTTTTTATTATTATCATTTTTTATACATGTTATAGCTTATTTAAGATACACATGCATACATTTGCATACTATGATTTAATTGAGTGGATAGTTTAGCTAAGTCTGGTTTCACATATGGTTACTTGTGTTTAATGTAGGAGGCACACTGCATCTCTGTTTGAGTTTCTGTGAAATGAGATCTTTCTCTGGGTCTTATTCCTTCACCATAATGAATAATGAGGCTGAGGTAGAAGTTTAAATCCTTTGAAATTGGTTGAAGCTATAATGTGCTACGATTGCTCAGCAACACGTGGTCATTATCTGATTGGCTTGTATAGACGTGGATGTTACTTTAGTGTTAATGACAATATGTGTTTGATCAGTTCTGATTTCCCTCTTCTCTCTCAGGTAGAGGAGATTCGAGGGTTCATTGACTCTCTGACAGAGAAAGTAGAAGAAGTGAAAAGAAACCACAGCACCATCCTGGCCTCTCCAAACCCAGATGAGAGTAAGACCCTGTTACACACTCACAATAAAGTCTTTCATCAGCAGCCTCCATAAAGTCAGAAACGCACATGGAAAAGATCACAGTCCTGTCATTCAGCTTCACCGTTACAAAACGTCTATGTGTCTCAGTAAGAACTGAAGTGAAATTTTCATTCGGTTTAAGACATAACAGACATTACGAGTTGAATTTCTGTAAAAGCTCAATGTTTAGTGCATTTGTATGCAGATTTTGTTACTACATTGGTTACATAATTTCCTATATCATTCTCTTGCCTTTCTAATATTGTGACGTGTTTGCAAGACAGCTGTATTTAAAGGGTCATGACATGAGAAATCAAATTTGCCTTGATTTTTTGACATATAAGAGGTATTTGTACTATTAAAATATCCTGCCAGTTTTATAGCTTAAAACGTCCTCCTTGTTATAAACATAGCATTTTTTAAATAAAGCTCCCAAAACAGATTGTTTGATATTGCGGGATCTGTGATGTCATATTGGGGAAACATATTTGCATATGCCCGCCTCCAGAGCAAGACATGGACCAATAGTTATACATCATCACACCATAGACCCCGTCCACTGGTGTTCAGTCTCTTAATGGCTGACATTTGTCTACACTGGATGTGAGCTTTGTTTCAAAAGCAAATAGAAGCCATTATAATCACTGAATGCGCATCTGTATACTGTATCCAGTGTAGACAGCGTTGTCTACACTATATACAGACGTGCATTCAGTTTCTGACACACTCAACGTACTTGAATAAGTTGAGAAAAAGAACAAATGAAAGAGTGAAAGAACGTTGGCTTTCAGTTTAAACAACTGGGTTTGCATCTCTGTACAGACTTTAGAATGATACCAGCGTCTTAAACAAGTGGATGGTATATTTTAATGTCGTCCCGGATTGCGTCAAAGGATTATATGTTTGTTCGGAGCATGTTGTTTTGTAAACGAGGCACAATATAATGGAGAGTTAGCACAGAAACTTTTGTTGACAGATGAAGCAGCCGACTGTATTGGATCTGACAGCAGCTGCATCACAAACTGTAAGTAAATTATTTTATAATGGTTTGTTTATAAATGATGGTTTTCCCCATATATATAGACCTTGTTTTTTGTGCAAAAACTATTAACATTATAAGTGAACTTCAGGGAACATAAATAATATTAAAATAATAATAATAATAATAATAAAATCCATGTCATGACCCCTTAACCCCTTAAAATTAACATAAAAATCTAAATGTACCTAAATGTAACATGTTCACACATCTAAAGTGTGGATTGCTCCAGGATCAGGGTTGGGAACCACTGCTCTAGAGCCAAAACTGCACCAAAACACTCTCTCAAGCAGATGTGTCCAACTGTAGATGTCACACTGGGTTCATGTCTGGTCGGGTTGTGCTCTTGTGACTGACACACTAAATGCCAGTGTTCTCTTACAACCACAGCAGGGCTACTCTGTTCTTTAATTTACCACAGTAAATGACTGTACTCTGTACTGACACAGGAAGTATTGATGGATAGCATAGCACTTCAGTCTCACGCTAATTTCACAGAAGCAGGAAAGTTGTATACATCTCAGAAGGCATGATGAATAAAAGATGCATACATTATGAAAACATTTCTGGGTGTACTGTATTTTCTTTTAATACATAATACAGAATAGCAAGAGACA
Organism: Gila orcuttii; assembly: GCA_026230005.1. Lineage (NCBI taxonomy): Eukaryota > Metazoa > Chordata > Actinopteri > Cypriniformes > Leuciscidae > Gila > Gila orcuttii. The sequence goes on from JAPDVR010000009.1 coordinate 6,643,449, forward strand.
TAGGATTCCTTCTTAAGATTCATCAGTGGAAAGAATGAAAAAGAAGAAGAGGAACAAAAGGAGGAAGAAGCCAAGCAAGAGAAAGAACCCCCCCCCGAAACATGCCTTCTGTCAAGACTTAAGCATTTGAAATGAAATGTTGATTGAAAAAAAAAAACTAGTTTAAAACGAATAAGAAGTGTTGTAAATCTGTTTTTAATTTAATTGTTTTTCAAATAAAGGTTTCAGAGTCAGTGATATCAGATTGTGTGTATGTATTTTTTATTGTACTTACCTTGTAACTTCATGGAACAAAAGGTTAACAAGCACTATTTACCCAGTATATTTATATTTTATAAACTAACTATATATTAGTATATTTCCAAAGTATTTAAAAAAAAAGTAAAAAAAAAAAGTGGCAAGAGTTTTAGTTTGACTCATGTTGGCAAAGCCTTGAAACAATGAATCCCAAACCAAAACAGCTGCACTTTTGCTATCCACGCTGTAAATTCGTTTCACTTGCGCAGTACTTTGCGGGCTGTAATCTAAAGCGTTACCTTATCTAGTTATGGTGATCGGGTCAGATCGTGGGGGATCGCAGAAGGAGCTGGCAGAGGAGCTTGAGATGGCTTCGGCCCTTTCTTGTCCCTCGCTTGTCGGCTCCAGCGCTCCCCTATGGGATACGGGAGCATGCTCTCCAGCTTCTTCCACCCCGAGCGAGAGCCCGATGTTAGGACTGTCTAGCTCTGAGGAGGAAGATGTCCTTGACATCGACATATATTGACATATATTCTATAATGCTCTCATATTTGTATTCTTCCTTATTGAGTTGAGGGTTGCAATCTCCCTCTAGATGTAGTGGTACTACAGAAGGTCAAGTCAATATTTTCCACTTGGTCAGTTCTCCCTGAGAGCTTTCTCTAGATAAGAAGCTGACAGCGTCTCTCTTGGGGCGCTTTAAAGCTATGCCTGTCCCTGGGACTTCCCTTGTCATAGTGCATCGAAGCTCAAGTATCTTTTCCATTATTAGAAAATATTAGCTTATTGCATGGTGCCACTAGACAGTCAATGTAAATCTTTAGATGTGCCTTGAGGGTGGATGCTCTGACTCTGGCTAAATAATCCGTAGAGTCAAAATCTTCCTATGCCCATTATGTTTTTGCCAGGGGCATTTCTTCCAAGGAGGCAAGGGAGGTAGTACTTCCTCAAAAATTTAGATGATAAAATAATCCATATTATGTCCAACAGTGACACTAGTAGGTAAAGTTACAGCAGGAGTCCATGTCTCTTGTGCCTCCCCTGAGCCCATTGAGTTTGAACAGACCCTGTGAGTGAACAGTGAGTGCAGTGAGTTTGATAGGAGGTAATTGAGAATGAATGGGGGAAAGTCACATGAGAGGAGGAAATTCCTCCATCACGCTATGATCGGATATGACTGGTTATGATTGTATATGATTGGTTTGTTCAATAAATAAGCTCTTAAAAATCACATGACTGAAAATGTCTAATCCACAGGGGACCCATGACACATGCAAAACTGACTTAAAATGATGTACTTTTAGTATAGTTCTGTCATGACAACTCTCTGGAGATTGGTATGGTAATAGAGATTGGTATGGTAATAGAGATTGGTATGGTAATAGAGATTGGTATGGTAATAGAGATTGGTATGGTAATAGAGATTGAATAGAGATTGGTATGGTAATGGATATGGCATTGTTAATGTATTTGGTCTTGGCGGAAAGGATCTGCTACAGTGCTGCTGCTCCAGAGCAAGTACCAAGACTTGGACTTACAGGTGGAGCTGGGGAAGGGCGAGGGTTCAGAAAGCACGCTGCAGACTGTTAACAGCAAACAAAGTATTTGAATATTTAAGCAGCAAGCTCATTGTAGATAGCGACATGATCGCTTCCAATAAGTTAAAGACCTATCAACCTGCATCATTCAGTTTCATGCCAGAACTATGTAATTTTTTTTTACATCAACACTGAAAATAAAAAGATATTAGGGCTGTCAATTTTAGTTTAATGAATTAATGCTTTAATGCATTAATGCAATTAATGCAGCATCAGATTTTTTCCTGTTATCCTTTGGCTGTGCTATAAGTATATGATTACGCTATCATTCATTCAAGTGCTATTAAACCATTCAAGCACGATAAGACAAAAAATAACTCAAATCTCTACTGTCAGTATCTGTGAAATGACTCTCTGTGAACAAACACCTGAAATGTATGAAATCCTTATTTTAAATGAGTTACAAAGGATGTGTGTCAGTATCAGTACTGGTATCAGTGATACTGGCCTTCATTCATAGAGCTTAGTAAAAAGATGCCATTAAACAAATATTTAAAATACACTGTCTTTATGTTGTTTCTACATAATTTTGGAGGTTCAATGTGAAAGTATTACAATATAAAAATATATTAAAAACTTTAATTTCAGGTGCAATTAATCATGATTAATCACAAACAAATGTGTGATTAATTTTTTTTAAATGTAACTGTTTTCATACGTTTGTCTAAACAAGACGCATGCAACATAGCACATTACAGCAAGAAATTATACCCAAAACACAGAAAAATTGTCATATTCACACCTTTCTAACCGCATATACTGACGGAGCACAATGGGAACTACACAAAAAACGTTTGAGCCAAATCACACATTTCAACAAGAATTTAACAGAATTTCAACAGAATTTTTCCAGATGTCTCCCTTATGTGACCCCTCTATTTCTGGTCTTGGAGTCTCTATTATCGAGCTGATGAGTTGGAAGAGGAGTTTGAAAGTGTGTAGTGTTGGTGGGCCTCCAGGAACAGGGTTGGAAAACACTGCATTAAAAGACTGTACAAAAAAAAAAAAAAAAAAATACATTGTATTAAATGAAGGACATCTTCAGTGTTTCTAGAAGAGAAGAGTTGGAAAATAATGTGTTACCTTATTTAAATATGCTGAATAGTCTACATTACATACAGTAATATTGGAATATTTCAGTAGTTGAAGATCAGACATGATGTGCATATAAACATTCTGTGTCTCTCTCATTTATTTTATAACAGAAGCAAAAGCAGAGTTGGAGGAGTTGATGACAGATATCAAGAAGTTGGCTAATAAAGTGCGCTCCAAGTTAAAGAGTGAGTCCTTCATCCTCAAAAACATGCATTTAAACTGCAACTGTTACTGTTATACACAGAAGCATCAGAAACAATTACCACATGATTTCAGTGCACTCTCTCTTCACCTGTGAGTCACACACAGCACTGGCTTCGTTCTTAAAACTTGTGAGCTGACTTACTCAAGAGATGAGTCTTTGGTTTAAAGTTAAACTGTCTGAATCCAGAACAGTGCTATAGGAAGGCTATTTCCGAGTTTATGAGCCAGACAGAAAAGGGTCTGCCCCTACTGTAGATTTTCTGATATTCTGGGTATCATTAACATGGCCATAATTTTGTGATTGCAAAGTATTTGATGGACTGTAGTGTGATAAGGATTTAAAGCTTTAATTAGCAGTATTTTTAATGTGTCTGAATTGCAGTAGACAGCAGATTTAGTGAAGCTTCAGCTGGTTCAGTAGCTAATTCAATAACCCTGAAGGAAATTCTCCAAGTAGTGCGTTACAATAATCTAATCTTGAGTCATGAACACATGCATGAGCTTTTTGGCATTAGAAACAGAGAGACGTTCATATCATTAGCATTCAGCGATTTTGGTATTATTTGATGGATCTCTCTCTCCCACAACATCATGGCACTGATAGCAATTAGCAATACACACAATAACACATTCCAGAGGGATTTGGAACAAGTTTGGTTCTTATTTATTGATCATTACTGTCTTTAGACCATGTAAATGAATAGCCACAGGGATGTCTCCTCTTTTTTTAAGGTATCCAGCTGACCATAGAGCAGGAGGCCGTAAACAGTGAATGCCCATCAGCTGATCTGAGGATACGGAAAACACAGGTGAGACTCTGCATGCCAACACGTCAGTCTCCTACTCACTGATGACTGGCACATACATGTGGTTCTGTGTACATTATTATAAGTGGTCTCTGTTTTTCAGCACTCCACCTTGTCACGTAAATTTGTGGAGGTGATGTCTGAATATAATGCAACACAATCAGATTACAGGGAACGCTGTAAAAGACGGATACAGAGACAGCTGGAGATTAGTGAGTAAAAAAACATTCACACACACACACACAAACACACACACACACACACACACACACACACACACACACACACACACACACACACACACACACACACACACACACACACACACACACACACACACACACTAACACACACACACCTCCTCAAAAACGTTGGATGAGAAAAATAATCAATGGTATAAAAAACAGCCTTGGAAAATGCTCTCTCACATGGGACAAAGGATACAGGTGTACACAAGTAGTGTTTACCCAGGTCATGGATGTGTAGATAGGCCATATTCTGTCTAGACCAGTATTAAAGTGGATCAACACAATGTGGCAGAATGGGGTCCCCAAGGTACTTCTGTACCTCCACTGTAGCGTCTGCAGCGGCAATGTTGTTTCCCTGCCGAACACTCGAATGCCTGTTCGGGGTTTTCCATAGGTCTACCACCACCACAATGTTTGATGCTGCTGCTGAAGACCCTGCTGGTGCTGCTGAGGGTCCTGGTGTTGGTTGAGCCTGCTGTGCTGATGTTTGGGGTTGCCTCTCAGGCCTAGAGGCCTTGATGATTGCTGCACATTGTGAAATTAGGTTTTCATCGCAGTCTGGGCACAGGCGTCATTAATAAAAACAACCATTTTAAAACATGGGTCTTAAAGTGTTGCCAGAGCAAGGCAGCTCTTTTGTGTGACAAACCTCTCATTCAGTTGTTTGAGCTGGTTTGCAGCCAGTCGTGAGCACACATCTGATGTCATTTGGGTACTCATCTCTCGAATGGATGTTTTCAACATTCTTATCACTGGGATCACTTTGGATCCTGACCCTTTTCTCCTTTGACATTTCCACCGTGGCTTGGTGGAAAGGTCCAAGAATCCCAAGGCACTTGGAACGGTGACAGTCTGTCCTCGTGGACATGGATCTAAAGTGACCCATGATCTTGCGCCCTAGGGTACAGAGAATGAATGGCTTTTGCCTCTGCGATGTGACCTGCTGTGTGGGCCTTGGGGAACTTGGCCACGCACAGAACGATGGATGGGAGCTACCACTCTGAGGTCACATAGTGGCATGTTATTCTATGTGCTACCATTGCCTTCAGAGCTTTCTTACTGAGGAGGATGTAGGCAGGGTCCAGGAGGCTAACCAAAGCCCTGAAACCCTCATCCTCTACCACAGAACATGGCTGAGTGTCCTTCACAACCATCTGGACAAGGGCCTCATCCATCTTTTGTTTTCTGGACCCTATTACAGTTTTTTTCGATTGCTAAACGTCAGTGAGCACAACATGTGCAAAACTCTAACTACAGTCTGCACAGCAGCAGTTCATGTGGACCAAACTCTAGTTCATTTTTCATTGCTTGAACACAGTTTTCAAAACTCTACACACTTATCCCATGACTTTAACCACAACCTGCACAACACTGTGGATTTACAGCACTTTGTTCAAATACTAACACACCGCTGTCAAAACTGTGAACCACACATTCAGAACAGAATAGAGTTCAGCCTTGTGCCTTTCACACACTGACTGCAGTTTCAGCTGAGAGGATGAGCTGGTCTTGTTTGTTATTTGTTCGAATTACAGTTTGTACTTTTAGTTTCTACCTTTTTTTTCTCATTACTGTAATTCTGTAAATTACTACAGACTATTGAAGCAAACGGCTAATTTTCATTTACCTTAAAGAATTATGTTCTAAAAATTTAAATAAATCATGTGAAAGAATGTCACTCTTTTCTTTGAAGAAAATATTTCTTTGTATGAAGTCACTGAAATTGTTCAAACTGTAAAGATGAAAAGTTTGTATTTTCTGTATTGGTGTTTGATGCTAGTGTTTTTCCTCTCAGTGTGTTCTGAGTGACGGTGTGTGTTATCTCAGTGAGGGTTGTGTAGTGTTTTTCCTCTCAGTGTGTTCTGAGTGACGGTGTGTGTTATCTCAGTGAGGGTTGTGTAGTGTTGTTACTCTCAATGTGTTCTGAGTGACAGTGTGTGTTATCTCAGTGAGGGTTGTGTAGTGTTGTTACTCTCAGTGTGTTCTGAGTGACGGTGTGTGTTATCTCAGTGAGGGTTGTGTAGTGTTGTTACTCTCAGTGTGTTCTGAGTGACGGTGTGTGTTATCTCAGTGAGGGTTGTGTAGTGTTGTTACTCTCAGTGTGTTCTGAGTGACGGTGTGTGTTATCTCAGTGAGGGTTGTGTAGTGTTGTTACTCTCAGTGTGTTCTGAGTGACAGTGTGTGTTATCTCAGTGAGGGTTGTGTAGTGTTGTTACTCTCAGTGTGTTCTGAGTGACGGTGTGTGTTATCTCAGTGAGGGTTGTGTAGTGTTGTTACTCTCAGTGTGTTCTGAGTGACGGTGTGTGTTATCTCAGTGAGGGTTGTGTAGTGTTGTTACTCTCAGTGTGTTCTGAGTGACGGTGTGTGTTATCTCAGTGAGGGTTGTGGAGTGTTTTTACTCTCAGTGTGTTCTGAGTGACGGTGTGTGTTATCTCAGTGAGGGTTGTGGAGTGTTTTTACTCCCAGTGTGTTCTGAGTGACAGTGTGTGTTATCTCAGTGAGGGTTGTGTAGTGTTGTTACTCTCAGTGTGTTCTGAGTGACAGTGTGTGTTATCTCAGTGAGGGTTGTGTAGTGTTTTTCCTCTCAGTGTGTTCTGAGTGACAGTGTGTGTTATCTCAGTGAGGGTTGTGTAGTGTTTTTACTCTCAGTGTGTTCTGAGTGACAGCGTGTGTTGTCTCAGTGAGGGTTGTGTAGTGTTTTTACTCTCAGTGTGTTCTGAGTGACAGCGTGTGTTGTCTCAGTGAGGGTTGTGTAGTGTTTTTACTCTCAGTGTGTTCTGAGTGACAGCGTGTGTTGTCTCAGTGAGGGTTGTGTAGTGTTTTTACTCTCAGTGTGTTCTGAGTGACAGCGTGTGTTGTCTCAGTGAGGGTTGTGTAGTGTTTTTACTCTCAGTGTGTTCTGAGTGACAGCGTGTGTTATCTCAGTGAGGGTTGTATAGTGTTTTTACTCTCAGTGTGTTCTGAGTGACAGTGTGTGTTATCTCAGTGAGGGTTGTGTAGTGTTTTTCCTCTCAGTGTGTTCTGAGTGACAGTGTTTGTTATCTCAGTGAGGGTTGTGTAGTGTTGTTACTCTCAGTGTGTTCTGAGTGACAGCGTGTGTTATCTCAGTGAGGGTTGTGTAGTGTTTTTCCTCTCAGTGTGTTCTGAGTGACAGCGTGTGTTATCTCAGTGAGGGTTGTGTAGTGTTTTTACTCTCAGTGTGTTCTGAGTGACAGCGTGTGTTGTCTCAGTGAGGGTTGTGTAGTGTTTTTACTCTCAGTGTGTTCTGAGTGACAGCGTGTGTTGTCTCAGTGAGGGTTGTGTAGTGTTTTTACTCTCAGTGTGTTCTGAGTGACAGCGTGTGTTATCTCAGTGAGGGTTGTGTAGTGTTTTTCCTCTCAGTGTGTTCTGAGTGACAGCGTGTGTTGTCTCAGTGAGGGTTGTGTAGTGTTTTTACTCTCAGTGTGTTCTGAGTGACAGCGTGTGTTGTCTCAGTGAGGGTTGTGTAGTGTTTTTCCTGTCAGTGTGTTCTGAGTGACAGCGTGTGTTATCTCAGTGAGGGTTGTGTAGTGTTTTTCCTCTCAGTGTGTTCTGAGTGACAGCGTGTGTTATCTCAGTGAGGGTTGTGTAGTGTTTTTCCTCTCAGTGTGTTCTGAGTGACAGCGTGTGTTATCTCAGTGAGGGTTGTGTAGTGTTTTTCCTCTCAGTGTGTTCTGAGTGACAGTGTGTGTTATCTCAGTGAGGGTTGTGGAGTGTTTTTACTCCCAGTGTGTTCTGAGTGACAGTGTGTGTTATCTCAGTGAGGGTTGTGTAGTGTTTTTACTCTCAGTGTGTTCTGAGTGACAGTGTGTGTTATCTCAGTGAGGGTTGTGTAGTGTTTTTACTCTCAGTGTGTTCTGAGTGACAGTGTGTGTTATCTCAGTGAGGGTTGTGTAGTGTTTTTCCTCTCAGTGTGTTCTGAGTGACAGTGTTTGTTATCTCAGTGAGGGTTGTGTAGTGTTGTTACTCTCAGTGTGTTCTGAGTGACAGCGTGTGTTATCTCAGTGAGGGTTGTGTAGTGTTTTTCCTCTCAGTGTGTTCTGAGTGACAGCGTGTGTTATCTCAGTGAGGGTTGTGTAGTGTTTTTCCTCTCAGTGTGTTCTGAGTGACGGTGTGTGTTATCTCAGTGAGGGTTGTGGAGTGTTTTTACTCCCAGTGTGTTCTGAGTGACGGTGTGTGTTATCTCAGTGAGGGTTGTGTAGTGTTGTTACTCTCAGTGTGTTCTGAGTGACGGTGTGTGTTATCTCAGTGAGGGTTGTGTAGTGTTGTTACTCTCAGTGTGTTCTGAGTGACGGTGTGTGTTATCTCAGTGAGGGTTGTGTAGTGTTGTTACTCTCAGTGTGTTCTGAGTGACGGTGTGTGTTATCTCAGTGAGGGTTGTGTAGTGTTGTTACTCTCAGTGTGTTCTGAGTGACGGTGTGTGTTATCTCAGTGAGGGTTGTGTAGTGTTGTTACTCTCAGTGTGTTCTGAGTGACGGTGTGTGTTATCTCAGTGAGGGTTGTGTAGTGTTGTTACTCTCAGTGTGTTCTGAGTGACAGTGTGTGTTATCTCAGTGAGGGTTGTGTAGTGTTTTTACTCTCAGTGTGTTCTGAGTGACAGCGTGTGTTATCTCAGTGAGGGTTGTGTAGTGTTTTTCCTCTCAGTGTGTTCTGAGTGACAGTGTGTGTTATCTCAGTGAGGGTTGTGTAGTGTTTTTACTCTCAGTGTGTTCTGAGTGACAGCGTGTGTTGTCTCAGTGAGGGTTGTGTAGTGTTTTTACTCTCAGTGTGTTCTGAGTGACAGCGTGTGTTGTCTCAGTGAGGGTTGTGTAGTGTTTTTACTCTCAGTGTGTTCTGAGTGACAGTGTGTGTTATCTCAGTGAGGGTTGTGTAGTGTTTTTCCTCTCAGTGTGTTCTGAGTGACTGTGTGTGTTATCTCAGTGAGGGTTGTGTAGTGTTTTTACTCTCAGTGTGTTCTGAGTGACAGTGTGGTTTATCTCAGTGAGAGTTGTGTAGTGTTTTTCCTCTCAGTGTGTTCTGAGTGACAGTGTGTGTTATCTCAGTGAGGGTTGTGTAGTGTTTTTCCTCTCAGTGTGTTCTGAGTGACGGTGTGTGTTATCTCAGTGAGGGTTGTGTAGTGTTTTTACTCTCAGTGTGTTCTGAGTGACAGTGTGTGTTATCTCAGTGAGGGTTGTGTAGTGTTTTTCCTCTCAGTGTGTTCTGAGTGACAGTGTGTGTTATCTCAGTGAGGGTTGTGTAGTGTTTTTACTCTCAGTGTGTTCTGAGTGACAGTGTGTGTTATCTCAGTGAGGGTTGTGTAGTGTTTTTCCTCTCAGTGTGTTCTGAGTGACAGTGTGTGTTATCTCAGTGAGGGTTGTGTAGTGTTTTTCCTCTCAGTGTGTTCTGAGTGACGGTGTGTTGTTACTCTCAGTGTGTTCTGAGTGACGGTGTGTGTTATCTCAGTGAGGGTTGTGTAGTGTTGTTACTCTCAGTGTGTTCTGAGTGACGGTGTGTGTTATCTCAGTGAGGGTTGTGTAGTGTTGTTACTCTCAGTGTGTTCTGAGTGACGGTTAGTGTTATCTCAGTGAGGGTTGTGTAGTGTTGTTACTCTCAGTGTGTTCTGAGTGACGGTGTGTGTTATCTCAGTGAGGGTTGTGTAGTGTTGTTACTCTCAGTGTGTTCTGAGTGACGGTGTGTGTTATCTCAGTGAGGGTTGTGTAGTGTTGTTACTCTCAGTGTGTTCTGAGTGACGGTGTGTGTTATCTCAGTGAGGGTTGTGTAGTGTTGTTACTCTCAGTGTGTTCTGAGTGACAGTGTGTGTTATCTCAGTGAGGGTTGTGTAGTGTTTTTACTCTCAGTGTGTTCTGAGTGACAGCATGTGTTATCTCAGTGAGGGTTGTGTAGTGTTTTTCCTCTCAGTGTGTTCTGAGTGACAGTGTGTGTTATCTCAGTGAGGGTTGTGTAGTGTTTTTACTCTCAGTGTGTTCTGAGTGACAGCGTGTGTTGTCTCAGTGAGGGTTGTGTAGTGTTTTTCCTCTCAGTGTGTTCTGGGTGACAGTGTGTGTTATCTCAGTGAGGGTTGTGTAGTGTTTTTACTCTCAGTGTGTTCTGAGTGACGGTGTGTGTTATCTCAGTGAGGGTTGTGTAGTGTTGTTACTCTCAGTGTGTTCTGAGTGACAGTGTGTGTTATCTCAGTGAGGGTTGTGTAGTGTTTTTCCTCTCAGTGTGTTCTGAGTGACTGTGTGTGTTATCTCAGTGAGGGTTGTGTAGTGTTTTTCCTCTCAGTGTGTTCTGAGTGACGGTGTGTGTTATCTCAGTGAGGGTTGTGTAGTGTTTTTCCTCTCAGTGTGTTCTGAGTGACGGTGTGTGTTATCTCAGTGAGGGTTGTGTAGTGTTTTTACTCTCAGTGTGTTCTGAGTGACGGTGTGTGTTATCTCAGTGAGGGTTGTGTAGTGTTGTTACTCTCAGTGTGTTCTGAGTGACGGTGTGTGTTATCTCAGTGAGGGTTGTGTAGTGTTTTTACTCTCAGTGTGTTCTGAGTGACGGTGTGTGTTATCTCAGTGAGGGTTGTGTAGTGTTGTTACTCTCAGTGTGTTCTGAGTGACAGTGTGTGTTATCTCAGTGAGGGTTGTGTAGTGTTGTTACTCTCAGTGTGTTCTGAGTGACGGTGTGTGTTATCTCAGTGAGGGTTGTGTAGTGTTTTTACTCTCAGTGTGTTCTGAGTGACAGTGTGTGTTATCTCAGTGAGGGTTGTGTAGTGTTTTTACTCTCAGTGTGTTCTGAGTGACAGTGTGTGTTATCTCAGTGAGGGTTGTGTAGTGTTTTTCCTCTCAGTGTGTTCTGAGTGACTGTGTGTGTTATCTCAGTGAGGGTTGTGTAGTGTTTTTCCTCTCAGTGTGTTCTGAGTGACTGTGTGTGTTATCTCAGTGAGGGTTGTGTAGTGTTGTTACTCTCAGTGTGTTCTGAGTGACGGTGTGTGTTATCTCAGTGAGGGTTGTGTAGTGTTTTTACTCTCAGTGTGTTCTGAGTGACAGTGTGTGTTATCTCAGTGAGGGTTGTGTAGTGTTTTTACTCTCAGTGTGTTCTGAGTGACAGTGTGTGTTATCTCAGTGAGGGTTGTGTAGTGTTGTTACTCTCAGTGTGTTCTGAGTGACGGTGTGTGTTATCTCAGTGAGGGTTGTGTAGTGTTGTTACTCTCAGTGTGTTCTGAGTGACGGTGTGTGTTATCTCAGTGAGGGTTGTGTAGTGTTGTTACTCTCAGTGTGTTCTGAGTGACGGTGTGTGTTATCTCAGTGAGGGTTGTGTAGTGTTGTTACTCTCAGTGTGTTCTGAGTGACGGTGTGTGTTATCTCAGTGAGGGTTGTGTAGTGTTGTTACTCTCAGTGTGTTCTGAGTGACGGTGTGTGTTATCTCAGTGAGGGTTGTGTAGTGTTGTTACTCTCAGTGTGTTCTGAGTGACAGTGTGTGTTATCTCAGTGAGGGTTGTGTAGTGTTTTTACTCTCAGTGTGTTCTGAGTGACAGCATGTGTTATCTCAGTGAGGGTTGTGTAGTGTTTTTCCTCTCAGTGTGTTCTGAGTGACAGTGTGTGTTATCTCAGTGAGGGTTGTGTAGTGTTTTTACTCTCAGTGTGTTCTGAGTGACAGCGTGTGTTGTCTCAGTGAGGGTTGTGTAGTGTTTTTCCTCTCAGTGTGTTCTGGGTGACAGTGTGTGTTATCTCAGTGAGGGTTGTGTAGTGTTTTTACTCTCAGTGTGTTCTGAGTGACGGTGTGTGTTATCTCAGTGAGGGTTGTGTAGTGTTGTTACTCTCAGTGTGTTCTGAGTGACAGTGTGTGTTATCTCAGTGAGGGTTGTGTAGTGTTTTTCCTCTCAGTGTGTTCTGAGTGACGGTGTGTGTTATCTCAGTGAGGGTTGTGTAGTGTTTTTCCTCTCAGTGTGTTCTGAGTGACGGTGTGTGTTATCTCAGTGAGGGTTGTGTAGTGTTTTTCCTCTCAGTGTGTTCTGAGTGACGGTGTGTGTTATCTCAGTGAGGGTTGTGTAGTGTTTTTACTCTCAGTGTGTTCTGAGTGACGGTGTGTGTTATCTCAGTGAGGGTTGTGTAGTGTTTTTACTCTCAGTGTGTTCTGAGTGACGGTGTGTGTTATCTCAGTGAGGGTTGTGTAGTGTTGTTACTCTCAGTGTGTTCTGAGTGACGGTGTGTGTTATCTCAGTGAGGGTTGTGTAGTGTTTTTCCTCTCAGTGTGTTCTGAGTGACAGTGTGTGTTATCTCAGTGAGGGTTGTGTAGTGTTTTTACTCTCAGTGTGTTCTGAGTGACAGTGTGTGTTATCTCAGTGAGGGTTGTGTAGTGTTTTTACTCTCAGTGTGTTCTGAGTGACAGTGTGTGTTATCTCAGTGAGGGTTGTGTAGTGTTTTTCCTCTCAGTGTGTTCTGAGTGACAGTGTTTGTTATCTCAGTGAGGGTTGTGTAGTGTTGTTACTCTCAGTGTGTTCTGAGTGACAGCGTGTGTTATCTCAGTGAGGGTTGTGTAGTGTTTTTCCTCTCAGCGTGTTCTGAGTGACGGCGTGTGTTATCTCAGTGAGGGTTGTGTAGTGTTTTTCCTCTCAGTGTGTTCTGAGTGACGGTGTGTGTTATCTCAGTGAGGGTTGTGGAGTGTTTTTACTCCCAGTGTGTTCTGAGTGACGGTGTGTGTTATCTCAGTGAGGGTTGTGTAGTGTTGTTACTCTCAGTGTGTTCTGAGTGACGGTGTGTGTTATCTCAGTGAGGGTTGTGTAGTGTTGTTACTCTCAGTGTGTTCTGAGTGACGGTGTGTGTTATCTCAGTGAGGGTTGTGTAGTGTTGTTACTCTCAGTGTGTTCTGAGTGACGGTGTGTGTTATCTCAGTGAGGGTTGTGTAGTGTTGTTACTCTCAGTGTGTTCTGAGTGACGGTGTGTGTTATCTCAGTGAGGGTTGTGTAGTGTTGTTACTCTCAGTGTGTTCTGAGTGACGGTGTGTGTTATCTCAGTGAGGGTTGTGTAGTGTTGTTACTCTCAGTGTGTTCTGAGTGACAGTGTGTGTTATCTCAGTGAGGGTTGTGTAGTGTTTTTACTCTCAGTGTGTTCTGAGTGACAGCATGTGTTATCTCAGTGAGGGTTGTGTAGTGTTTTTCCTCTCAGTGTGTTCTGAGTGACAGTGTGTGTTATCTCAGTGAGGGTTGTGTAGTGTTTTTACTCTCAGTGTGTTCTGAGTGACAGCGTGTGTTGTCTCAGTGAGGGTTGTGTAGTGTTTTTCCTCTCAGTGTGTTCTGGGTGACAGTGTGTGTTATCTCAGTGAGGGTTGTGTAGTGTTTTTACTCTCAGTGTGTTCTGAGTGACGGTGTGTGTTATCTCAGTGAGGGTTGTGTAGTGTTGTTACTCTCAGTGTGTTCTGAGTGACAGTGTGTGTTATCTCAGTGAGGGTTGTGTAGTGTTTTTCCTCTCAGTGTGTTCTGAGTGACGGTGTGTGTTATCTCAGTGAGGGTTGTGTAGTGTTTTTCCTCTCAGTGTGTTCTGAGTGACGGTGTGTGTTATCTCAGTGAGGGTTGTGTAGTGTTTTTCCTCTCAGTGTGTTCTGAGTGACGGTGTGTGTTATCTCAGTGAGGGTTGTGTAGTGTTTTTACTCTCAGTGTGTTCTGAGTGACGGTGTGTGTTATCTCAGTGAGGGTTGTGTAGTGTTGTTACTCTCAGTGTGTTCTGAGTGACGGTGTGTGTTATCTCAGTGAGGGTTGTGTAGTGTTGTTACTCTCAGTGTGTTCTGAGTGACGGTGTGTGTTATCTCAGTGAGGGTTGTGTAGTGTTTTTCCTCTCAGTGTGTTCTGAGTGACAGTGTGTGTTATCTCAGTGAGGGTTGTGTAGTGTTTTTACTCTCAGTGTGTTCTGAGTGACAGTGTGTGTTATCTCAGTGAGGGTTGTGTAGTGTTTTTACTCTCAGTGTGTTCTGAGTGACAGTGTGTGTTATCTCAGTGAGGGTTGTGTAGTGTTTTTCCTCTCAGTGTGTTCTGAGTGACAGTGTTTGTTATCTCAGTGAGGGTTGTGTAGTGTTGTTACTCTCAGTGTGTTCTGAGTGACAGCGTGTGTTATCTCAGTGAGGGTTGTGTAGTGTTTTTCCTCTCAGTGTGTTCTGAGTGACAGCGTGTGTTATCTCAGTGAGGGTTGTGTAGTGTTTTTCCTCTCAGTGTGTTCTGAGTGACGGTGTGTGTTATCTCAGTGAGGGTTGTGGAGTGTTTTTACTCCCAGTGTGTTCTGAGTGACGGTGTGTGTTATCTCAGTGAGGGTTGTGTAGTGTTGTTACTCTCAGTGTGTTCTGAGTGACGGTGTGTGTTATCTCAGTGAGGGTTGTGTAGTGTTGTTACTCTCAGTGTGTTCTGAGTGACGGTGTGTGTTATCTCAGTGAGGGTTGTGTAGTGTTGTTACTCTCAGTGTGTTCTGAGTGACGGTGTGTGTTATCTCAGTGAGGGTTGTGTAGTGTTGTTACTCTCAGTGTGTTCTGAGTGACGGTGTGTGTTATCTCAGTGAGGGTTGTGTAGTGTTGTTACTCTCAGTGTGTTCTGAGTGACGGTGTGTGTTATCTCAGTGAGGGTTGTGTAGTGTTGTTACTCTTAGTGTGTTCTGAGTGACAGTGTGTGTTATCTCAGTGAGGGTTGTGTAGTGTTTTTACTCTCAGTGTGTTCTGAGTGACAGCGTGTGTTATCTCAGTGAGGGTTGTGTAGTGTTTTTCCTCTCAGTGTGTTCTGAGTGACAGCGTGTGTTATCTCAGTGAGGGTTGTGTAGTGTTTTTACTCTCAGTGTGTTCTGAGTGACAGCGTGTGTTGTCTCAGTGAGGGTTGTGTAGTGTTTTTACTCTCAGTGTGTTCTGAGTGACAGCGTGTGTTGTCTCAGTGAGGGTTGTGTAGTGTTTTTACTCTCAGTGTGTTCTGAGTGACAGCGTGTGTTATCTCAGTGAGGGTTGTGTAGTGTTTTTCCTCTCAGTGTGTTCTGAGTGACTGTGTGTGTTATCTCAGTGAGGGTTGTGTAGTGTTTTTCCTCTCAGTGTGTTCTGAGTGACTGTGTGTGTTATCTCAGTGAGGGTTGTGTAGTGTTGTTACTCTCAGTGTGTTCTGAGTGACGGTGTGTGTTATCTCAGTGAGGGTTGTGTAGTGTTTTTACTCTCAGTGTGTTCTGAGTGACAGTGTGTGTTATCTCAGTGAGGGTTGTGTAGTGTTTTTACTCTCAGTGTGTTCTGAGTGACAGTGTGTGTTATCTCAGTGAGGGTTGTGTAGTGTTGTTACTCTCAGTGTGTTCTGAGTGACGGTGTGTGTTATCTCAGTGAGGGTTGTGTAGTGTTTTTACTCTCAGTGTGTTCTGAGTGACGGTGTGTGTTATCTCAGTGAGGGTTGTGTAGTGTTTTTCCTCTCAGCGTGTTCTGAGTGACGGTGTGTGTTATCTCAGTGAGGGTTGTGTAGTGTTTTTACTCTCAGTGTGTTCTGAGTGACAGTGTGTGTTATCTCAGTGAGGGTTGTGTAGTGTTTTTACTCTCAGTGTGTTCTGAGTGACAGTGTGTGTTATCTCAGTGAGGGTTGTGTAGTGTTTTTACTCTCAGTGTGTTCTGAGTGACAGTGTGTGTTATCTCAGTGAGGGTTGTGTAGTGTTTTTACTCTCAGTGTGTTCTGAGTGACAATGTGTGTTATCTCAGTGAGGGTTGTGTAGTGTTTTTACTCTCAGTGTGTTCTGAGTGACAGTGTGGTTTATCTCAGTGAGAGTTGTGTAGTGTTTTTCCTCTCAGTGTGTTCTGAGTGACAGTGTGTGTTATCTCAGTGAGGGTTGTGTAGTGTTTTTCCTCTCAGTGTGTTCTGAGTGACAGTGTGTGTTATCTCAGTGAGGGTTGTGTAGTGTTTTTCCTCTCAGTGTGTTCTGAGTGACGGTGTGTGTTATCTCAGTGAGGGTTGTGGAGTGTTTTTACTCCCAGTGTGTTCTGAGTGACAGTGTGTGTTATCTCAGTGAGGGTTGTGTAGTGTTGTTACTCTCAGTGTGTTCTGAGTGACGGTGTGTGTTATCTCAGTGAGGGTTGTGTAGTGTTGTTACTCTCAGTGTGTTCTGAGTGACGGTGTGTGTTATCTCAGTGAGGGTTGTGTAGTGTTGTTACTCTCAGTGTGTTCTGAGTGACGGTGTGTGTTATCTCAGTGAGGGTTGTGTAGTGTTGTTACTCTCAGTGTGTTCTGAGTGACGGTGTGTGTTATCTCAGTGAGGGTTGTGTAGTGTTGTTACTCTCAGTGTGTTCTGAGTGACGGTGTGTGTTATCTCAGTGAGGGTTGTGTAGTGTTGTTACTCTCAGTGTGTTCTGAGTGACAGTGTGTGTTATCTCAGTGAGGGTTGTGTAGTGTTTTTACTCTCAGTGTGTTCTGAGTGACAGCATGTGTTATCTCAGTGAGGGTTGTGTAGTGTTTTTCCTCTCAGTGTGTTCTGAGTGACAGTGTGTGTTATCTCAGTGAGGGTTGTGTAGTGTTTTTACTCTCAGTGTGTTCTGAGTGACAGCGTGTGTTGTCTCAGTGAGGGTTGTGTAGTGTTTTTCCTCTCAGTGTGTTCTGGGTGACAGTGTGTGTTATCTCAGTGAGGGTTGTGTAGTGTTTTTACTCTCAGTGTGTTCTGAGTGACGGTGTGTGTTATCTCAGTGAGGGTTGTGTAGTGTTGTTACTCTCAGTGTGTTCTGAGTGACAGTGTGTGTTATCTCAGTGAGGGTTGTGTAGTGTTTTTCCTCTCAGTGTGTTCTGAGTGACTGTGTGTGTTATCTCAGTGAGGGTTGTGTAGTGTTTTTCCTCTCAGTGTGTTCTGAGTGACGGTGTGTGTTATCTCAGTGAGGGTTGTGTAGTGTTTTTACTCTCAGTGTGTTCTGAGTGACAGTGTGTGTTATCTCAGTGAGGGTTGTGTAGTGTTTTTACTCTCAGTGTGTTCTGAGTGACAGTGTGTGTTATCTCAGTGAGGGTTGTGTAGTGTTTTTACTCTCAGTGTGTTCTGGGTGACAGTGTGTGTTATCTCAGTGAGGGTTGTGTAGTGTTTTTACTCTCAGTGTGTTCTGAGTGACGGTGTGTGTTATCTCAGTGAGGGTTGTGTAGTGTTGTTACTCTCAGTGTGTTCTGAGTGACAGTGTGTGTTATCTCAGTGAGGGTTGTGTAGTGTTGTTACTCTCAGTGTGTTCTGAGTGACAGTGTGTGTTATCTCAGTGAGGGTTGTGTAGTGTTTTTCCTCTCAGTGTGTTCTGAGTGACTGTGTGTGTTATCTCAGTGAGGGTTGTGTAGTGTTTTTCCTCTCAGTGTGTTCTGAGTGACGGTGTGTGTTATCTCAGTGAGGGTTGTGTAGTGTTTTTACTCTCAGTGTGTTCTGAGTGACAGTGTGTGTTATCTCAGTGAGGGTTGTGTAGTGTTTTTACTCTCAGTGTGTTCTGAGTGACAGTGTGTGTTATCTCAGTGAGGGTTGTGTAGTGTTTTTACTCTCAGTGTGTTCTGAGTGACAGTGTGTGTTATCTCAGTGAGGGTTGTGTAGTGTTTTTACTCTCAGTGTGTTCTGAGTGACAGTGTGGTTTATCTCAGTGAGAGTTGTGTAGTGTTTTTCCTCTCAGTGTGTTCTGAGTGACAGTGTGTGTTATCTCAGTGAGGGTTGTGTAGTGTTTTTCCTCTCAGTGTGTTCTGAGTGACGGTGTGTGTTATCTCAGTGAGGGTTGTGTAGTGTTTTTACTCTCAGTGTGTTCTGAGTGACAGTGTGTGTTATCTCAGTGAGGGTTGTGTAGTGTTTTTCCTCTCAGTGTGTTCTGAGTGACATTGTGTGTTATCTCAGTGAGGGTTGTGTAGTGTTTTTACTCTCAGTGTGTTCTGAGTGACAGTGTGTGTTATCTCAGTGAGGGTTGTGTAGTGTTTTTCCTCTCAGTGTGTTCTGAGTGACAGTGTGTGTTATCTCAGTGAGGGTTGTGTAGTGTTTTTCCTCTCAGTGTGTTCTGAGTGACGGTGTGTTGTTACTCTCAGTGTGTTCTGAGTGACGGTGTGTGTTATCTCAGTGAGGGTTGTGTAGTGTTGTTACTCTCAGTGTGTTCTGAGTGACGGTGTGTGTTATCTCAGTGAGGGTTGTGTAGTGTTGTTACTCTCAGTGTGTTCTGAGTGACGGTTAGTGTTATCTCAGTGAGGGTTGTGTAGTGTTGTTACTCTCAGTGTGTTCTGAGTGACGGTGTGTGTTATCTCAGTGAGGGTTGTGTAGTGTTGTTACTCTCAGTGTGTTCTGAGTGACGGTGTGTGTTATCTCAGTGAGGGTTGTGTAGTGTTGTTACTCTCAGTGTGTTCTGAGTGACGGTGTGTGTTATCTCAGTGAGGGTTGTGTAGTGTTGTTACTCTCAGTGTGTTCTGAGTGACAGTGTGTGTTATCTCAGTGAGGGTTGTGTAGTGTTTTTACTCTCAGTGTGTTCTGAGTGACAGCATGTGTTATCTCAGTGAGGGTTGTGTAGTGTTTTTCCTCTCAGTGTGTTCTGAGTGACAGTGTGTGTTATCTCAGTGAGGGTTGTGTAGTGTTTTTACTCTCAGTGTGTTCTGAGTGACAGCGTGTGTTGTCTCAGTGAGGGTTGTGTAGTGTTTTTCCTCTCAGTGTGTTCTGGGTGACAGTGTGTGTTATCTCAGTGAGGGTTGTGTAGTGTTTTTACTCTCAGTGTGTTCTGAGTGACGGTGTGTGTTATCTCAGTGAGGGTTGTGTAGTGTTGTTACTCTCAGTGTGTTCTGAGTGACAGTGTGTGTTATCTCAGTGAGGGTTGTGTAGTGTTTTTCCTCTCAGTGTGTTCTGAGTGACTGTGTGTGTTATCTCAGTGAGGGTTGTGTAGTGTTTTTCCTCTCAGTGTGTTCTGAGTGACGGTGTGTGTTATCTCAGTGAGGGTTGTGTAGTGTTTTTCCTCTCAGTGTGTTCTGAGTGACGGTGTGTGTTATCTCAGTGAGGGTTGTGTAGTGTTTTTACTCTCAGTGTGTTCTGAGTGACGGTGTGTGTTATCTCAGTGAGGGTTGTGTAGTGTTGTTACTCTCAGTGTGTTCTGAGTGACGGTGTGTGTTATCTCAGTGAGGGTTGTGTAGTGTTTTTACTCTCAGTGTGTTCTGAGTGACGGTGTGTGTTATCTCAGTGAGGGTTGTGTAGTGTTGTTACTCTCAGTGTGTTCTGAGTGACGGTGTGTGTTATCTCAGTGAGGGTTGTGTAGTGTTTTTCCTCTCAGTGTGTTCTGAGTGACAGTGTGTGTTATCTCAGTGAGGGTTGTGTAGTGTTTTTACTCTCAGTGTGTTCTGAGTGACAGTGTGTGTTATCTCAGTGAGGGTTGTGTAGTGTTTTTCCTCTCAGTGTGTTCTGAGTGACTGTGTGTGTTATCTCAGTGAGGGTTGTGTAGTGTTTTTCCTCTCAGTGTGTTCTGAGTGACTGTGTGTGTTATCTCAGTGAGGGTTGTGTAGTGTTGTTACTCTCAGTGTGTTCTGAGTGACGGTGTGTGTTATCTCAGTGAGGGTTGTGTAGTGTTTTTACTCTCAGTGTGTTCTGAGTGACAGTGTGTGTTATCTCAGTGAGGGTTGTGTAGTGTTTTTACTCTCAGTGTGTTCTGAGTGACGGTGTGTGTTATCTCAGTGAGGGTTGTGTAGTGTTGTTACTCTCAGTGTGTTCTGAGTGACGGTGTGTGTTATCTCAGTGAGGGTTGTGTAGTGTTTTTACTCTCAGTGTGTTCTGAGTGACGGTGTGTGTTATCTCAGTGAGGGTTGTGGAGTGTTTTTACTCCCAGTGTGTTCTGAGTGACAGTGTGTGTTATCTCAGTGAGGGTTGTGTAGTGTTGTTACTCTCAGTGTGTTCTGAGTGACGGTGTGTGTTATCTCAGTGAGGGTTGTGTAGTGTTGTTACTCTCAGTGTGTTCTGAGTGACGGTGTGTGTTATCTCAGTGAGGGTTGTGTAGTGTTGTTACTCTCAGTGTGTTCTGAGTGACAGTGTGTGTTATCTCAGTGAGGGTTGTGTAGTGTTGTTACTCTCAGTGTGTTCTGAGTGACGGTGTGTGTTATCTCAGTGAGGGTTGTGTAGTGTTGTTACTCTCAGTGTGTTCTGAGTGACAGTGTGTGTTATCTCAGTGAGAGTTGTGTAGTGTTGTTACTCTCAGTGTGTTCTGAGTGACGGTGTGTGTTATCTCAGTGAGGGTTGTGTAGTGTTTTTCCTCTCAGTGTGTTCTGAGTGACAGTGTGTGTTATCTCAGTGAGGGTTGTGTAGTGTTGTTACTCTCAGTGTGTTCTGAGTGACGGTGTGTGTTATCTCAGTGAGGGTTGTGTAGTGTTGTTACTCTCAGTGTGTTCTGAGTGACAGTGTGTGTTATCTCAGTGAGGGTTGTGTAGTGTTGTTACTCTCAGTGTGTTCTGAGTGACGGTGTGTGTTATCTCAGTGAGGGTTGTGTAGTGTTGTTACTCTCAGTGTGTTCTGAGTGACGGTGTGTGTTATCTCAGTGAGGGTTGTGTAGTGTTGTTACTCTCAGTGTGTTCTGAGTGACAGTGTGTGTTATCTCAGTGAGGGTTGTGTAGTGTTTGGCTGCACTGAGGCTGTGTTGAGAATGTGTTAAGAGTTGTGTTGCTGAATGAGTTGTGCAGGTGATGTGAACTAGTTAGAGTTTTGCACATGTAGCTCCAGTTGTGCTCACTGTCGTTTAGCAATTGAAAAAAACTGTAAAACATTTTTAAAAAATGTAGTTAAGTTTATATATATATATAATTTCCATTGTATACAGTGGTGGCAAAAATTATCAGAACTCCTGACAGATCTGAAAATATTGACTTTTTTTGCCTCCAAAACAGGATATCATTTCATAATGTCCATGAAAAATGCAGATGGTTGCTCTGAGCACAACAAATATCAGATGAAGTGAGTCGTACTGTTTTTAACTTTGATATTTGGTGTCCAACAGCATATATCTCTGACATAGTGTCCATCTATTTCCTGAGAGCTATAACACTAATGTTATCCCATGCCTTCTGCAACTGAAGCCAAAGGCTTTCCTTTGAATGTACAATCGATCTGTCCAGTTTATTTTCCGACTCGCCCAAAATTCCAGCAGATTCCTTCCATCGCAGGTAGTTCGGGAAATAGTTAGAAGAATGTTTAGGGTCATTGTCCTCTTGGAAAATAACTGAACCTCTTAAATATATTATGTTCTAATAATTTTGGCCACCACTGTATAATCTTAAAATAAAAGTTAGTCTACTTACTGTGAGTAGGCCTTGCTGCAGCACCTGCACCATAGGGTGGGGGTGTAGGGCTATCTGTATACTTAGCCCTAAGGTGCATCAATATTGAGGATGTATTGATGTTGTACACCAATTGTTGAGTACAAAGCTAGCATCAAACCTGGAAAAATATTAACATCAATACAATTTTTGAAGAAGAATTATTATATGCATTAGCCTACCTTACTTGGGTATTCATGTCGAAATGCTCCCAAACTATGGATCGATCTCTCATTCCTCCTCGTGTACCACCGTTCTCCATTGATCTCTCTCTCTCTCTCCCTCTCTCTCAAAATAGTAATTTGCGTGTCTTAATCTTGAAGTGAACCCTCTTTTATGCATCAGGTGGGGTCGCGAAGTGCCCATTTTTTCAAACCAGCTGTCCCCATCTTCTAATACTGAATGAAGTTAGAAGCTTCAAACGTTATCAATCACGTGGTGTTGTCATTTCGATACAAGCATCGATAAGTGTGTGATACAATAGTGCTTTGAAAACTGCATTGGAGCATCACTATATATATTATAGCTGACTGACTTCTGTTCCACAACAGTTTTCCAGCATCCCTCCTCCACCCCGACTCCTCACTCTCATCTATCGCATCCCCCTTTTCATTACCCTGAGCCCCCAGTTTGGAAACAGCTGACCCCATCTGTCTGCTGGCCCTTTCTGTGTCATTGGCTTCAAGCTGGAACCATAATCATCCTGCCAGCTTGGGTTTTCAGTCTGTTACTGCTTACTAGAATAATGAAGTAAAGCTGACCAGCTGGGTCGCCCAGCTTTCAAAACACACATGCCATGACAACATCTGCAGTGAAGGTCTGTATTTAGTGTATTCAGTGTTTAATCAAATCTGAGTCATGGTACATAGAGATCAGAGATCTGTGATCATGTCAGACTGTTCATTATTAACTCAGTGAGCTACTAAATTAGAGATTGTCAAGGATTAACAATGGTGTATGTCACCTCATTGTTTCAGGATAGTGATTATCTATTCTTAATTTAAAAAGGGCAGCAGTTTCATCAGTAGATTTTTTTATTTGTTTAATTATCCATAATTGCAGTCTTAGACAAACATTTGCTCCATTTGTTGTTTTTTGTCATTTGACCTTTGTGTATAAACTCTGATCTTGACCTCATAGTATTGTTAGCTTGATGTTCCCATTTTAGTGATTTTCACACAAGGCACCAAATTATGTTGTGAGTTATGGTCACACATCACTTACGGTGAATGTGAGTGTCAGATTATCCCTCCCTACTTTTATCTCGGAGCACCAGCAAAGGAATGTCTCCTTAACAATTATCAGCACAATGAAGACAATTAGCAAATGAATACCATGAATGGATAAAGAAATAAAATGCATAAGATGCAAGTGATTGATGTTGCTAAAGCAGAATTACATTATCATATGGAAAGATAAACGGATGTGATATGGTGAGGTAATTCTTATTCTGAATTAAACACATAAATGAAAGATTATTTGTTCTTAAAATTATAGTCTGTTTAAAAATCACAATGTGTTCCCAGATGTTGATGCTCCAGCCCAGCTAACAGGGAACGTTTCCCAGGGCTCGGCTCCCCTTAATAAGACATGGGCTCCCCTGAAAACGTGATTCGTGAAACTTTGGGGGGTCTCAAAACATATTGACAATGTTTTATTTTGACGTTCAATTTCAGTTTTGTGTAATGTGATCATCATGGAGTATTGTGTAAAATAGCAAAAATATCATTCATTCATTCATTCATGCATGACTGTGATTTAAACCTAATTCACTTCAATAAAGATAACTATGTATGCTATTCTTGTCATGAGCATCAAGGTGTGGTGGCGCTGCGGTGCAAATTCCAATCATATTTAGTACACTTTAACTCAAAGATTCATACAAAAAATATAAACGTTGGAGGCCATTGATCTGCGCGTGAAGTCCTTGAAATCCATTCTGTGTTAGGCATGTTATTCCCAATTATATGTTGTGGCTGGGTTGTTATAGGTCTGCGTGACTCTCGATGTCTTAGGCCTAATTGGCCTAAACGGAGGAATTATGGTATTCTTCTGTAGCCTGACGAGTAATTTAACCCTTGTTCAAGTGAACTCAAAGACAGCCTATTTATAGACTATTTGTGGATGGCTGTTTGCTGTTTGACTTATCAATTTGTGTCGATAAAGTATGAACGTTCCCATAACTTTCACTAACGTTATGTAGAAGTTATGTTAATGTTAGTAAAAAAAGTTCCTAAAATAATGTTTCTGGAACAGTCTTATAATGTTTTCATACTGTAGTTAAAATACATTTTTTTAATGTTTTTTAAACGTTGAAAACATTCCATTCTATCATTTTTTAAATGTTATGAAAACTTTATTTCTGAATGTTTTCTGAATGTTCAAAACATCAGTTTTTTTTTAAGTATTAAGAACGTTTTTTTCTTGGTTTATGTGAACGTTAGAGGAACGTTAGAGTTCATCATTTTGGAAATGTTATGAAAATTTTATTTCTGAATGTTTTTTAAATGTTTTAAAGAACGTTATATCCTAACATTTACATAACTTTTAAAGAATGTTATGGGAGCGTTCTCTTTAGGTTATAAAATAAAACCTAACACTAACCTGCAGGGAAGGTTCTGGAAAGTTCTCTTTAGGTTATAAAAAAGATAACTACAGAGAACGTTCTTGTTTGGTTCCCAAAAAAAAATAACCATATGGGAACGTTCTGTTTGTTGGTTTCCTTGTTAGCTGGGATTGAACCTAATGCATTACACTAATCAATCAGGACTTTGAATTTCCCTTCAGTAACAGCATTTCATCTGATTCTGAACTAAATTCTCTCATTGTCTTTCTATCACTCACAACTCTGCGCATGCACTCCATTCCATGCCATCTTTAAACCAAACATCCAGCGTCTCCAGTCTACGGTTTCTCTTCAGCCTGAAGCATCACTGTAAAATGACAATGTTTTAAATTCCATATGAAACGATTCATATACACAGAGCAGAATTTTGTGGTGTTTTCTTTTTCTATTGTGTTGTTTTCCACATGTTTTGTTAGATTTGACTTGAGTGCTGTCTAGTTGTATGTTTGTATTGGTTGTGTTTTTGGTTTAGAAAATGTAATCTTTGCTCTTTATGATTTCATGTTTTGGACTGTGTACTTCCCAGAGACTCTTACAAAATTTAGTGTACCACTAGAGTAAAATGTGAATCTTAAAGTAAAGTCTTATCTGTTATTTTTGTAATTTAAATATTTAATGCACTTAAAAACTTTTAAACTCTGAAAAAATGAAAACACTCTGGAAAAATGTGTCAACACAGGTTTTGGTATTAAAAATCCTATTAGTTTTAAATCCATACCTGTGGCTTTAAGAATTCATAAAAACATATATGTAAACAGGGCAGCACAGTGGCTCAGTGGGTAGCGCTATCACCTCGCAGCAAGAAGGTCCTGGGTCGAGTCCCGGCTGAGCCAGGAGTTAGCAGGTTCTCCTTGATTTTTAGGTCCTCTAGTTTTCCACCACAGTTCAAAGACACGCAGCAATACTCGAGTGTTTGTGTGTGAGCCGAGTGATGGACGGGCCATTCGTTCAGAGTTTTTTGAACGTTCTGAAAATAACATTTTCAAAATGATTTAATGGAATGTTTTCAATGTTTAAAAAATATTCAGAAATAAGGTTTTCATAGCCTAATGGGAATGTTAGCAAAACATTCTAAGAACATTTTTGTTAGCTGGGAAAAAGCACACACAGCCATCATGATAGTAATGCATATGACCCCAGGGGATGCTTAAATATCTCCTAAAGGGAAATAACAGGTGTGTGTAAGAAAAATCCTAATAATATAAACACAAGTTGACATGAAATAAAAATGTATCTATTTAAGTGCATGTTATAGATCATATTGCTAATAATTAATTCATGCATAGCCTATGCTTGATTTTTTAAAGTTTAATCTGGTAATGTTCAACAGAGTTCTGGTGATGAGTGCAATATTCTTCAATCATTTACTGTGCTTAAACCCATGTTTATCTGCCTGAACGTACGCCCACATCTCAAAATCCAATCATTAACTGATCCATAAAACCAAGTCCCCACCATACACTCGGATGTCAATATAAGGAAGATAAAATCTTTTGCTACTACGATTTCATTACGGCTTTTATTATTCCACATCATTAAACAATCTTGTATGCATTTATCAATTTATTAATGAAGCAAGCATACACATGTTTGACAAGTTTTGTATGATGCAAGGAGTGAATAGTTAAGCATATAATCTAAGCCAGGGGTTTTCAAACTGTGGGTCGAGACCCATTTGTGGGTCGCAGATTGGGAAGAGGTGGGTCGTGCAGTCACTATTGGCTGCAGCAAAATTTACGTTTCATGAATGACACACACACACACGCACACGCACACGCACACGCACACGCACACGCACACGCACACGCACACACACACACACACACACACACACACACACACACACACACACACACACACACACACACACACACATCGTTTACTCCAATCACTGCTCTGCATTCTGCATGAGATCGCATTGCACCGGAGAATTCAAATGTCATGAAAGGCTGATTCAGGTCTGGGCTACGTTTCCCAAAATCATCATGAGCTAAGTTGATTGTAAAGACCATTGGTGGCAATGGTTCTACGACCTACTTAGGCATACGATGCTTTTGGAAAACACATTAATCTGTCGTCTGTTCAACACAGCGCTGTTGTCTTTCAGAAATATGGTCTTCGTTAGAGTGCGTTGTTTGCATTCCCTCGCATGCATTTTGCTACCTACCAACACATAAGGAAAATATTATGTAAAACGTATTTCACATGTACACACACGAGGACGAAAGTGTTTTCTGCGCTGAACAACGTGATGAGTTTAACAACACTTGCAGCATAAATATTAGTATTGAAATTCTAGGTCATGGGCCATACTGTCAAATAAAATAATTTAGAAAATTAAAATTATTTGTTGTTATATCAAACCTTTGGTTAAGATTAAGGTTACTTAATCTTTAATTTCTTTAAATTTTGTTCTGCCGTGTCTGGATAAATTAGTTGAGGCAGCAGACAAGAACTACTCAGTATTCTTCACTTTATTTTAACAGCAATTAGGCTGCTATTTTAATTCTACATTTTTTTGATAATGTACCATAAGTTTGTATTGCAATTAAACTTATATGTCTTTCATACTATGACAAGAAAAAAACTGCTCTAAAGAGATCTAACGCCTCCCACTCCACCCCACCCCACCCCACCCCACCCCACATTCATGCTTTAAAATAATTTTGGTGGGTCTTGAGATAGATTATTCTTGTCTAAGTGGGTCCTGGAATGGAAAAGTTTGGGAACCCCTGATCTAAGCTGGCATGAAAATATGCGTTTTGAATCAATAAAAGCAGCAGGAAGAAAACAGCTGTGAGGTTACAGCCAAGCACAGCTTTTTATGAAGAGTGCAGATGTGCATGTTATCCTGAGGTTTGCTGTTTGTCACATGACCATATGTTTGGATAGACTGTTGAAACCCAGGAAAATATAAATAAATTCATGCTGAAAGGTAACTTCATCCATATCTAGCAGCTTGCGATGTGATATCATTTGTTAAAGTCATGCATTGTAATTAGTTACTTTTGAGCCATATTGACTCAAATAACTGGTTTATGTCAATAGTCACTCAAACTAGGTTCACATTGCTAAAGTCACTAGTAAATATGACTCTGATACAGACACACATAAGTCTAGTCAATCCACTAGATATTAAGCCGTTTGGCACAGCAGGCCCAGGCCACACATTAGCCGTGTTTCCCCTGTCGGGCTGTAACTAAATTTACTGTCACTTTATCATTTTTTTATTGTAAAACATTGGTCAAATATCGATGCTGGAGTCTTAAGTAAAGACCAAAAGTTCGCTTCCGTCATGCTTATTTTGTGATCTAGCTAGTTTTCAGTCAGCTGGTGAAATGGTTGTGTGACGTCGTTGTATGGAGGTGTGTGAGGGTTTTAGGGTAGTGCTGTGGGGCTACTGGCCTGAGAGTGGAAGAGCGACTATAGATAGTATATTCACAAAAATCATCTAATATACATTGTATGTGTGTTAATGTATTATTTTACATTAGCTAGTATAAAGACAAACATTTACAAATATGCTGCTTTATGTTTTATAGCACAATCAAGCTATTAATATCATGTTTTTTTCTGTGTAGCCGGAAGAAATACAACAAATGAGGAGTTGGAGAGTGTGTTAGAAAGTGATAACCCCATCTTCACTTCAGGGGTGAGTGGATACAGCATCATTAACTGTTCATAACAAAGATACTATGTTAGTCAGTTGGAATAATAAAAAGTTGGAATAATCTTGTGGTTGAAATGGATGGCTTTACTTTTATGAACACACTGAAGGTGAGCCACGGTCCAGTTCTTGATATGGGTCTAGGAGACGTGCCACAAAAGGCTATCGGCTAATATCTATGGTAGTGGTCATGACCCCTGGCCAGAGATAGTCTTGCTTTAAATGATGTTTTATTGAAAAGGTTCGGGAGGAACACGTTCTAATGATCAAACAATCAAGTCATTCCAACCAGCTGTCAGCAATCAGTAATCAACAGGTCCACTCAATCAACATGAGTAAGGCCTATAAATATACGCTGTCGACTCACCCTTATTTCTCGACAGTTTTCAGCATCCCTCCATCACCCCATCTCCTCACACTTGCCTGGTTATCTTCCTAACCAGAGATACGGGGGGAGTACTCTGGGTTCGGGCCCGATTTCCGAGCTCGGAGCCCTCCTCCCCCCGGACAGCACGCCAAATACGCATAACCATTTACTCTCTGATCATTCGTAAGTGTGAACTTGTGAAATGAGTACAGATCTACTGAGACTAGCTTAAGTACTTTTACGGAAGAGCAAGCATGGGCACCCATCTAAATAGTATTAGTCAATTAGCTCTGTCAAATGACTCAGACAAACGAGTTTGTGTCTGTGAGATTCGTGTACATGGCCTCAAGACTCTGATACTTTGCTCACTGAAAAGACAGAACGTGCAGGAAACCACACCATTGGATTCAGTCATTGGACCAATTGTGTGGCCCTTACAGAACACTAACACATTTGCTGGGTCTTTAGAGCTGCAAAAGTTCATATTTTGTGAGTTTTCCATCAACTTCTCAGAGCATACTGCACTTTTTTCTTGTTGTTTTTGCGCTCAGTAAACCAGCTAGTGATTGAAGCAGACTTATGTTGGAAAACTTCAGCATCACCACTTTCTAATATCTTTAATTTTTTCCCCCTACAGATCATCATGGACTGCAACATCACTGAACAGGCCATGAACGAGATTGAGACACAACGCAATGAAATCATCAAACTGGAGAGCAACATCCGTGAGCTGCATGATATGTTCATGGATATGGCCATGCTGGTAGAAAGCCAGGTGAGAGTAGAGCTGATCACACTGAACAAATAATCATTGATGCTGTAATAAAGAAGAATAAGTGTAATATAAAGAAATCAATCTTTTTTTTTTTACAAATACATTTTTGTTTGGTACTTTACTTGTATAATTTGAGTAGCTCACTTATTTTGGAATTGTAGCAAAAACCTATTTTGTATGATTATGTATCTATCTTCTTATCCTGAGTAATCTAGACAAGTCTTTGAAGACATGCATTACTGCAGTACATTTACTTAAAATATGTAGATAGAATCACTAATTGTAAAGGTAAATGTTCTTGACGTATCGTGATGCGCTGCTCGCATCTGGTGTAAACATGGTTTAGCACTATTATAACACATAAGCAGATAAATATTTATTTATTTAAAACTGTGAGCAACTTGAGAAAAAATGTCTTCTGGACTATAGTCTACATAAATACGGCATGTTACCATTTACTAATAGGCTATAGTTTGAAGGATGACTTACTCCCTTCTAGTAATTGTTTAACAACAAGAACAGCAACTAATAATAATATAAAAGTACAATATTTTTAACCAGACAAATTTGATTAAAACATATGCATATATCAGATGGGAACTATCAGGGCCCTTTGTCATCATATTCTGCTGAAATGCACACTCTGATTTTGTGATGATGCAATTATGTAATGAGGATTTGAGGATAATGAGGATTTATTACATTTTGTTTTATTTTGGTGATAGCTCTCTAACTTACTGTGCCGATTGCTTGTTGCATTTGTTGTCAAAGGTAACTTATGCAGTACTATGGAAGATGACATGGTGAGTTAGGATAATTTTAGGCGAGTGTGTTACAACTGGCTGTATAAAAATGCACGAAGATAAGGAATAAGTATCAAAAGTCTTTAATAATCCACACTGAAGGTAATCCAAAAAGGCAGGCAAACGAAACACAACCGTTAACATAAGCCAGGTTTCCATCCAATGATTTTTTTGATAGTCGAAAAAAGGTTTAGCGCATCACAGTGTTTACCGATATAGCTTATGGAAATACCAATTATCGATAATTGTATGCAAATGTCGATACAATCTTTACAGTCGATACTGCAAATGTCGCAAAAAACTTTTTCTCTGTAGTTCAAAGGTGCATTAAATCTATTATATATATATATATATATATATATATATAATATTTTTTTTTTACAGTGTATATATTCAGAATAGGCAGTAGTTGTTCCCATTTAAAACAATTATAAGCCTATTAGCCAGCATTCTTTTCAATCTATAATCTAATAAAAGTTAATCAGAAAAATAATACAACTGCACCCGTTTCTGAATATTGATGATGATCAAGTCTAAATAGTCTTTATAACGAAGTATAAAAACATGACACTAAAAATAATGAATGTATACAATTTAATAATATATAATACATTTTTCAAATGTATGAGGAAAATATAGCGCCTTGAAAATCTCTGCAACTCGTCAAAACTAAAAATGGGGCGTCTGTCAAACAAAGGAAGGCTGTTTGAGTTTCCAAAGCTGACAAAAATAAAGGTAAAATACACATTACTTGTTTCTGAATAATAAAATGTATGTCATAAAATCAGATTTTGATGGTCTGAAGCTGGCTACTTGACTAATGAAAATCACAAACATGACACTTGTTATACAAATACAATTTATTAATATGCAATATAATTTTATATCAAATAACTAAGGAAAATATAGTGGGTTGAACCCAAAAAGCTCTAAACGAATTTTAGAAGCTGCACCTGTCTATGAAAAAAATCAGCAGCAATATGATGTTTTGATTGATTTGATGTTACTGAACTCTGAAACCAGAACGAATAACTTTTTTGGTTTAAATGACCTGAATATTGGTCACGTCAAACCGCGACTGGCTTGACTGCATGTTCAAGGCTTACGTTAAAGATTGTTGCTAT
Source organism: Gila orcuttii (assembly GCA_026230005.1). Lineage (NCBI taxonomy): Eukaryota > Metazoa > Chordata > Actinopteri > Cypriniformes > Leuciscidae > Gila > Gila orcuttii. The sequence continues at coordinate 6,674,247 of JAPDVR010000009.1, forward strand.
ATGACCAAACATTTGGTGAGCTGGCCTGTGTCCAAACCAGCCACGGCTCGTCTGTATGGGCAGATCCCCACCAAAATATTCATCCAAACATAGACCTCCTCTATGCATTGAATTAATAAATAAATTATAAATGTGTTCAGCATTCTACAACAAATATTTTTGGGATTTTCTAGACTATTTTAAGTCGTAAAGTGAACAGGATATATTCAAATGTAGCGCATGGATTCGGCAGGCATGTCTTCATGATACCAAGTGGGGCAGTGGGTCTCGGAGGCGTTCCTAGCTCTACAGCGCCAATCATATTTACCATGTAAATCTGTGGTGAAAAATGGAACTGCAGCGCGCTCTCATAGAGAGCAATTGGGGCAGAAATCTGCCCCACTTATTTTCATGTGACTTCACGTAAACCTCTCTCCAGACCAAGAAGATATCAGTCCGCTTCAGCTGTGTCTGCATCAGGTCAGTAACTAGTTGGCATTAGTTTTAAATGTGCTCATGTGAATAGCTTTTATATACAGTAGTTCTCTTACGAGAGGTTCTCTCGTATTGCGTAAGTTTAGCTTACGCTACGGGAAAGATTAATCTTCTCGAGATACTGAAGCCAAAAAATTATCCTTAATTTTTGTATACCTTGTCAACGCAGTGCAGCAGCTAGCAGACCTAGAGCAGGCTATCTTGCGTGCTCATTGGCTGCTCTGCAGGCAACTGCTGCAGCCTACCAGTGAGCAGGGCGTGACATCACGCCCAATGAAGGGCGCCCGCGCCTTCATGGCGTCACAGCCCGCCATAATGGGCATGGCTTCAGCCTATAAAGGAATGGGCTGTAGGCTGCTTCCCTGATTTTTGTCTCTTCAGTGAGCTCTTCGCATCGCTGGATCTGAGAGAAGCCATCGCCGCCGTCGAACAGCGAACAGCCAGCTTAGGACAGCGCTGAGGAAGCCGGCCGTCTTCGCCACCTTCAGCCATCCGTGCGAGCTACGCTATCCGGCGACGTATCCTTTTGCCTTGCATTAGATTGATTTTCACATCTCTAAAAGAGCAGCGAGCGTCTTTTTAAAGATGCCTCGCACTTCCTGCGGCTCGTGCAGAGCCCCACTCAGCGCCGGAGACCGCCATCTGATCTGCGCTCTCTGCCTGGGCCTGGAACATGCCGAGCTCGCCCTCGCTTCCGGGGGTTGCGAGCTCTGTGAGGAACTTCCGTTGGCGACCCTGCGGGCTCGCCTCGAAGCTCTCGGATCTACAGCAGTCACTCCGCCCTCTGTGGGACCGCGCAAGAAGAAGCGCCGTTCCCTGAGACAGCCGGAACCTGTGGCCACAACGACGCACTCGCCGGAGAACCTCCCTCGAGCCTCGCTCTCGCCTTCCCCGCCTCCCCTTCCCGACGCGCAGTTGCCGCTCACGAGCCTCACTGCCGTCGCTTCAGAGGATGAGGCCGAGGGACACACCACGAGGGGCTGCTGCTCTATCCTGGCATCGGACAGCGAGGAATGGTCGCTTCATTCCGACGCCTCGTCGATCCAGGAATCCACCCGTACCCGCGCTGGAGCTGACGCTGAGCTAATGCGTTTGCTAACCCAGGCCGTGGACCGCCTCGGGCTCGAGTGGTCGCCGCCTGAGGAACCCGCACTGAACAGGCTCGACGGCTGCTTCCTTCAAAGCCGCCGCCGCGCAGCTTCAGCAACGAGGCCCGCTCCATTCCTGCCGGAACTTCACGCGGAGTTGACTAAGTCGTGGAATTCTCCTTTTTCGTCGCGACTACAGTCACCAGCCTCCGCCTCGCTCTCCCGAGTGGACGGCGCCGCCGAGAAAGGGTACACGGTTATTCCACCGGTGGAAGAAACGGTTGCAGCGCACCTTTGCCCGCCCTCCGCGAGATGGCGGTCACGGTCAGCGCTCCCGTCTAAAGCCTGTAGAGCCACGTCCGCCTTGGTCGGCCGCGCTTATGCTGCCTCCGGCCAGGCCTCGTCTGCTTTACATTCCATGGCTGTGCTTCAGATCCTGCAAGCCGACCTCCTCCGTGAATGGGACGAGAAGGGCCGGGATCCAGCTGCTGTTACAGATTTGAGAAGCGCAACGGATCTTTCTCTCCGCGCTACCAAAGCAGCAGCCCAGGTTATCGGACGAGCTATGGCCGCGTTAACCGTTACGGAGAGGCACCTTTGGTTAACGCTCGCGGATATGAGGGAGTCTGAGCGAGCCACATTTCTCAACGCGCCGCTTACCCCCTCTGGTCTCTTCGGCCCAGCGGTTAACGGGATCGTTGATCGTTTTTCTGAGGTACAGAAGACCACGCAGGCCATGAACCTCTTCCTGCCGCGACGCTCGAGTTCCGCCACAGGCCGCTCTCGCGAGAGACAAAGCCAGCCTCCTGTGCGAACCAACACCCAGCGTCCAGCACAGCCCCAGCCTCAGCCTTCGCAGCGACGTCAGGGCGGCCGCCCTAGGTCGCGCTCAGACAGCCGTCATAGACCGCCGCCTCCCAGAGGGCCTCGGCAGAGAATCACGCTGAAGTCTGAGCACGCGAAGCCCTCCTAACAGTAAGAGGGAAAAGACGCGCGTGTCCCGCTGCGGCCGGACCGCCGTCAAAATTCATTTCCCTGTCAGTCCCCTTCAAACAGGCTACTGCAGCGGTCCATTTAGCAGCCAACGAGCCGGTTTATTCACCCTCTCGCCTGCACACAAACGCCGTTTTCACGGCGACCCAGAGAAATCTCAAAAAGAGTGTAATGTCTGGTCCGGCTCATGCTGTCAATGTTTTAAGTGTAGTGAAAGTGCCCACGTCCCAGTGCTCACCCCTACACATAAGCACTCAAAATCCTGTGTCACTCACAGAGCACACTCTCATAAAGCGCAGAAAAGCCGCTCGAGTGTTGCATGTAAGAAATGTGTCCACAAGTCTGTGCCCACTATCTGCCCGCTCTGTTACACGGTCAAACAAACAGGTTATAAACGTAAGTCTCGTGCCCGCCGGAGAGCGCTCACGCTTACTAACACAAACCTTTCCCCGGGCCCCGCCCGCGCGCTTAAGCATTATCACGAAACGCAGAGGGTTAATAAAACGCTCCCCGTCTATTATGACCGGGGCGTTAGATACAGTTGTAAGTCTCGTGCCCGCGCCCACGCGCTCACGCTTACAGAGAGCTCTGTCACCCAGAGCACGGCTCGCGCATCAAAATGTGGTAAAAGTGTGTTGCCCATCCCCTATGATCGGGACATCTCACATAAATCAGCCGTCAGCGAGCCGCCATTGCCCAGAATCGAGAGCTCCGGTTAAGTTTCACAAGCCAGCAAATGGCGGTCTGAACACGGAGGCCATTCGCCCCCTAGCGGCTCGCATAGCCGCGTGGGAAAAAATCCCAGGGATTTCAGAATGGGTGTTGAGCACAATAAAGCAGGGCTATACACTACAATTCATTCGCCGTCCCCCGCGCTTTCGAGCCCGGACCGCGACAATAGTGAATGCGGAAGTAGCACACCTACTTCACGCAGAAATAGCAAAGCTGCTGTGCAAAGGGGCTATAGAAATGGTACCGCCTTCTCTAAGCGAGTCAGGCTTTTACAGCCGTTATTTTCTCGTGCCCAAGAAGGACGGAGCCTTCAGACCCATCCTAGATCTGAGACATTTGAACAAAGTGCTTGCGAAAAGACCGTTCAAAATGCTTACGACCAGGAAAATCCTCGCGCACGTTCGCCCGAGGGACTGGTTTATCTCTCTAGATCTGAAGGATGCATATTTTCAGATTCAGATAGTACCCCGTCACAGGCAATTTTTGAGATTCGCCTTCGACGGTCAGGTATATCAATACACCGTCCTGCCGTTCGGCCTGTCCCTGGCACCCCGTACATTTACAAAGTGCATGGACGCGGCGCTCGCCCCCCTGAGAAGTCAGGGGCTGCGTATAATGAACTATCTGGACGATTGGCTGATATTGGCACAATCAGAGACAGAACTTCTATCTCACAGAACAGTGCTACTCAGTCATCTGGAAAGCTTAGGTCTCACGGTCAACTGGACCAAGAGCTCACTACTGCCCAGCCAGTCAATTTCCTTCTTAGGAATAGAACTGGACTCGGTAACCATGACGGCTCGTTTGTCGACACAGCGCGCGCGCCGTGTTCGCCACTTAGCCGCTTCTTTCCAGAAGGGCAGCTTCCTCCCTTTGAAAATTTTTCAGAGGATGTTGGGCTGTATGGCATCAGCTGCAGCGGTGCTCCAGCTGGGCCTACTGCGCATGCGCCCACTCCAACGCTGGCTGAATGCTCGCGTGCCCCCCCGAGCCTGGGTATCTGGCGGTCGGAAAATCAGAGTGACTCAGACCTGCATAGCAGCTCTGCAGCCCTGGTTAGTGGCCAGCTGGTTCCAGCAGGGAGTAACGATGGGAACCGTCTCTTACCGGAAAGTCATCTCAACAGACGCGTCCAACTCAGGTTGGGGAGCGCTATTCGAGGGCAGACCGGCCTTTGGCCAGTGGTCAGACCGGGAGAAGGAGTTTCACATAAACTGTCTGGAAATGATGGCGGTCGAGAACGCACTGCAGTGCTTCCTCCCGTTCATACAGGGCCAGCATGTTCTTGTCCGTTCGGACAACACATCTGTGGTTTCCTATATAAACCGTCAGGGCGGTGTCAGATCCAGAAAACTCTGCAATCTGACGGAACGCCTCCTTATTTGGTCTCAGACACACCTGCGCTCTCTGAGGGCGACGCATGTGCCTGGCCATCTGAACGACGGCCCAGACAGACTCTCCAGAGACAAACGGTCCTTACACCCCCAAACGGTCCAGAAACTGTGGCGCCTATTCGGCAGAGCGGAAGTCGACCTATTTGCGTCAAAAGACAACGCTCAATGCCCGATGTTCTTCTCGAAGGACGAGGACGCGCTGGCCCAAGTTTGGCCCAGCCTCCCGCTATATGCTTTCCCTCCGGTCTCTCTGTTACCACAGGTGATCAAGAGAATCAGGGAAACGCGCCACTCGGTGCTCCTCATAGCCCCGCGTTGGGAGAATCAGATTTGGTTCCCGGAACTAGCACAGCTGTCGCTTACAGCTCCAAGGCCGATCCCGGTGAGGGCAGATCTCCTCTCTCAAGCTCGCGGCACGATCTGGCATCCCCATCCAGAGCGCTGGTCGCTGGATGCATGGCTGATCAACGGGTACTCGTTACCCTGCCAGAAGGAGTGATGAACACGATCACACAGTCTAGAGCCCCTTCCACGAGAAGGCTCTACGCGTCTAAATGGTCGGTGTTCTCTGGCTGGTGCACCGACAGAGGTCTGGACCCGCGGACATGCGGGGTGGCGCATCTGCTCACTTTCCTACAAGAGCTGTTGGATAAGGGAAGGTCCCCTTCCACGCTCAAAGTGTACGTGGCGGCCGTAGCAGCGTTTGCAGAACCAACGCACGGCCAGCCGCTGGGGAAACATGAGTTGGTCATCCGCTTCCTTAGAGGAGCTAGAAGGATGAATCCGCCGCGCCCCCCGTCGGTTCCTATGTGGGATCTTTCACTGGTCCTCGAGGCCCTGAAAGCTTTCCCCTTCGAACCACTGGACTCCGTGGGGTTGAAATATCTATCACTGAAAACGTTTTTTCTGACTGCGCTGTCATCAGTAAAACGCGTAGGGGATCTACACGCGCTGTCTGTCAGCGCGTCGTGTCTTGAGTTTGGACCAAATGACTCTAAAGTTATTCTCAGACCTAGACACGGCTATGTCCCTAAAGTGATGGGCACTCCATTTAGAGCGCAAGTTATTTCACTATCTGCTCTCGCAGTGTCTGACAGTGAAAGCGATGTAAACCTCCTCTGCCCCGTCAGAGCGCTGAGGAGCTACATTACGCGCACCGCCTCCTTCAGGCGCTCGGAACAGCTTTTTGTTTCGTTTGGAGGGCGCACCAAGGGTTTCGCCTCCTCGAAACAGAGCCTGTCCAGATGGATAGTAGACGCTATAGCGACCGCTTATGCGTCAAAGGATCTGCAATGCCCTCTGGGCATCAGGGCTCATTCCACGAGAGGCGTCGCCTCTTCGTGGGCATGGTCCAGCGGGATTTCTATCCACGACATATGTGTAGCGGCGGGCTGGAGCTCCCCGTCTACCTTTGCCAGGTTCTATAACCTAGAAGTTCCCGCCTTGCAGGCTAAACTACTGTCAGTCTAAACGAGAGATGTATTCTGCCCAGATCCCCTGCTCAGATCACTCTCACATGACTTAGCTCTCCTGGTTGAGCTGCACTAAAGGGGTTATGCCATGTGCCTATACAGACCCGCACCCGCGCTGCTCTGTATTCCCTATGTGTGCTTATGTACAAGTGATGGCCCGCGAAACGGCCGGCCACCTTATTTTTCCACTTATGGGGTTCCCCCCTAAGTTCGGGGTCTCATGTGGATGCTTGGCGCGCACGGCGTTGACAAAGTGTTCCCGTAGCGTAAGCTAAACTTACGCAATACGAGAGAACCTCTCGTAAGAGAACGATACTCGGTTACTAACGTAACCTCGGTTCTCTCTAGAAGAGGGAACGAGTATTGCGTAACCGGCCGTGCTCGCGCCACGAGCGACTTCGCTTCAGTCGACAAAAACCAGGGAAGCAGCCTACAGCCCATTCCTTTATAGGCTGAAGCCACGCCCATTCTGGCGGGCTGTGACGCCATGAAGGCGCGGGCGCCCTTCATTGGGCGTGATGTCACGCCCTGCTCACTGGTAGGCTGCAGCAGTTGCCTGCAGAGCAGCCAATGAGCACGCAAGATAGCCTGCTCTAGGTCTGCTAGCTGCTGCACTGCGTTGACAAGGTATACAAAAATTAAGGATAATTTTTTGGCTTCAGTATCTCGAGAAGATGAATCTTTCCCGTAGCGTAAGCTAAACTTACGCAATACTCGTTCCCTCTTCTAGAGAGAACCGAGGTTACGTTAGTAACCGAGTATCGTTCTGTTGTGTTTGTTTTATGTTTTTATCTGACAATAGACATGATTTTGTTTTCCTCTCTGGAATTCCTAACTTGCAACATTCTAAAACAACATTCGAATGAAATAAAACATTAAGGCAATTCTAAGATGGTATTCTATTCGTTTGTCATGTGTACTTAAGTCTGTCAATCTTCATTAGAGCGCCACCCTCAGGCTGAATAATGCAAGGAAAATAGAATTCTGCCAGAGTGTGTTTGATGTGTTCAGTGATTAGAATATAAAGCTTATAAAATGTTTATCATAAACTAAGACCCAGAATCTGCCCTACCTGAATTTTATGGCCAGGAGCCGCTACTGGTCCAAACCTATGGGGTTTGTCAAATAAAGGCTGTTACATGCAATCCTGTCAGACAAGCTGTCCCACTACGCTGTGATTTTTGATTTCCTAATATTTCCTAATTTAGTAATAGGCTTATTATTCATGAAAATAGTAAGCAGTAAACTGGCGAATTCCAATTGTCTCTCTGCATTTTACAAACATTCAAGATACGAAATTATTTGCGATATTCGTGAAATTATGAATGGAAATGACTTGAGGGGCCATGTTTTTAGCGATACAACAAAACGTATGCGACAATGCATTTTTATATGAATTACATCATTACACACACCATTATATTGGTAAAAGGTCAATTGGTTGGAAACAGGCTGGAGACAGCAAATTTCGCAATGTTGTTTTAACGCATATTCACTCTGTCGGGGGTGGAGGCGTGCCGAAGGGGTGGAGGCATGTTGATGTCTGACCCAGGTTCAGTTAATGGTCCAAGGGAGCTCAGCCAGGCCAAATGTCTGATGGTAAGAGTAGACAGAGGGAAGAAGGAGTCCCGGCGCAGGAGCCGGGACGAGGAGTGGAGGGCGCAGAGGCAGGAGGCGGAGCCACGGGCTTCCCACACACAGAAAGAGATGGCTCCCAGCAGGACCGAGGTGTTGCTGAGGGGCTGATGGGGGGTAGCAATGACTGGGTGTTTGGGGTCACTGGGGACTGGAGAAGGGACTGAAGACATACACAGTGACTGATGAAACACAAAGTCATTAGTGGCAGTTTGGAGAGGTGGTGGGGGAGTGAGGGCGGGGCCAGCGGGTCCGATGAAGACGATACATATTCAGTTAAGAATCAAGGGATGCAGGGTATTCACTACTCCAAACACAAGGTCACTGTCCAATAAATCCAGACAGTACTCACTCTAACACCGTGTCCTTACCAAACGCTGCGATTTCAGCTACAAATAATTTGTCAGTCCACACTAGACGTGACGTGACTGCGAGATGTGTCAAAATCAATCAAAACTCACAGCCAATCAGAACAGCGTGTGGGCGGAGTCTCGTGTGGGCGGAGTCGCAAGTGCACAGCACCAGAGAGTAATCCTGATGGCACTCCCAAGAAAATGGATAAGTAGGCTACATAATCAAATTCACAAATATTGCACCATTTAAACATTATTAAAAATACATAGGCTACTGAGTTACTAAAACAATCTTTGTCAAAGAATACACTTGTTTGTTCACAGTTTGTACGTTCTTGTTTCCATTTGTTTAATTTCAAGATCTGAGGTGAATTTTCCATTGTTGCTTTTACAGCTACAAAGCTGGAGCACTAAATGATATTCAAAGTCACATTGCATTCTTTTAATAATAAATAAAGCACATAAACAGTACCTGAGATTATCATTGCCACACTTTGTGTTTGTTGTTCCAGCAAAACAGAAAAATAGAAACCGTTTCTAAAATGGAATCGTCGCGTGTCGCCATCGCGGCTGGTTAGGACAAAACTCTGATTAACATGGAAAAGATACCTTGTGTCGTGGCGTCGCGGCGTGTGTAGTTAGGACGCAGTGTAAGTGGCGGGAGGGTGAGCAGGGCTCACTTCCATCCCCTTAAACTCCACTAACACTCCGTCAGTGATGGATAAAGCAGCCGGCTCAAACACCTGATCACACATGCATTGCTCAGGCTCAGTGGCGGTGTTTTGCTTCATTCACTCTAACGCGGTGGCGGAGTTGTTCTCGCTGCCTGCGGTGGGCTCAAGCTGCAGATTCTCGTTGGCTAGGTGTAGTTGGCTGGGCACTGGATTGTTAGTGGGGCTGCAATCGGCGTCGATAGGTCAGGCGGTGAACAGCCATTTGCAGGACGCCAGCACCCAATCCATGAAGTCAATGAAGCTCCCTTGAGGACCTTCGACGGACACCTGCACTATGGTGGCAGTGTTCAAGCCAGCAATCAGGAAGGAACAGAGGCAGTTGTTCGGGTACAATGTTAAATTTGATAGGAGAGGAGATAAAAATAGTATAGTTTTACTTCAGTGATGATAGACCTTATTTAGGTATACACTGCCCTGTTTTTGCTTATTTTCTGCTGGTCTGTACTAATACACCAAAATAGTAACCCAACCTTTATACAAAATGTAAAGTTTCACCCAAATAATTAATAGCCTTTTTATTCATTATAATGATATGTTTAAGGATTATTAAAATTGTTATTACAGTAAACAGTAGGCCTACAAATATTGTCCAAGTCAAACACAATAAATATATGTATTTCTTAATATTGTAACCTACCTTATTAGGCTCTATGCACGCATCACTTCCGCATTGGCGTAAGGATGTTTGGACATTTCCGGTTAACGGAAGAAAACATTAAACAGTGACAGTCGACATTTACGATGGCAAAGACGAAGTTCATAAGGTGTTTGCTGGAGTTGCCGAAAGTGTCTGTTAATGATATCCGGAGGATCGTCCGGGCATCCAGTACGACACCACGTAGCAAATTAGATAAAGGCTTTAAATTTTACGTTTCTTCATTTCTTTGCAACTTTGAAGGTAATTTGCTAACGCTAGCTAGCGTTTTAGCGTAGTGTTTTAAGTCATGACTCCGTCCTGCTTCAGGTTAATCATGCTTTAAATAAAGTTTAATTATGTGTATATACCTCTCACTTCATGTGTTTGTACTTTTATTAAAGTATCAGGTGAAAATAGGGCAACAAATGAGATATCTGTGAGAGCCCACTGCTACCGCTCAATGAAGAAGCTAAAGCCACCACACCAGCTGAAAGTAGGACTAGATTAAGTGACACGTTCAAAAGTTCTGTTGAACTTGTTTAAGGTTCCGTTCATCAAAAGTTTTACTCGTTTAATGTTACCACATTTCAGCTTTGATTACCATTTCTAAGAGAGCACCTTTGTGGTTTTCACGAAAGCTGAACAGTGGTAGCTTAATACAGAACAGGGTAGCTGAGTGGGAATTGCCATGCTTTGTTGTTGGGTCTGTTAAACAAATTGGAGTTCGGTTTAAAATGTAAACAATAATGAGATTACTACTTCTGCCTGACTTGATGACTGCAAAGACAGTAAAATATTCCACCAAATACCTCTCTATGAAAAGTAACTGAACAGACACATGAATTTTTGCATTATTGTACATCATCACTGTACAACATTTTAAAGTTTATTTTGTCAACTGTCTTATTTACAACATTGTAAAATTAATCGTCACATATACAAATTGTAACATATCAAATTGTAAAATAAATTGTAATTGTAAAATAAATAAATGTAAAATAAGTAAAAATAAGTTTTGTACCCTCACCAGTCAGCACTTACACTCAGTACACACTACCTGTTATAGATGTGTAAACGCATGAATAAATCATTTACAAACTTTCTGCATCCCCTAATCTAAAGTGAAAACTATTCATCACTTGTAAATGCGTTACACATCATTGATTTTTGAAGTGGTAATCTACGAATGCTGTGTAACACATTTACAAGTGATGAATAGTTTTCACTTTAGATTAGGGCAGTGGTTCTCAACCTCTCCTGCAGGGACCCCCTGACAGGACATGTTTTTGTTTTAACCCTGAAATGGCACACCTGATTCAATTAATTAAAGGTTCAAAGGCTTAATGTGTATTTGACTAATTGAATCAGGTGTGCCATTTCAGGGTGAAAATAAAAACATGTCCTGTCAGGGGGTCCCTGCAGGAGTGGTTGAGAACCACTGGATTAGGGGATGCAGAAAGTGTTGTAAATGATTTTGCGTTTACACATCATTGTGTTGCCCAGGCTTTAACCAAGGGGCCATTTTGATAGTTGATCAAAAGACATGCGACTGTGTAAAGTTGATTAATGCTGCCCGTCAATGAAAGAGGGATTACTGTGCCGAATAGTTTATGTTCCTTAACCCTGCGAATGAGCCCCTCAGCATGGACTCTCAGTCTGGCAATAGATTGTGTCTTCCTGACCTCTGGCTCAGAGAGTTGTGCTCTCTTACACAGAAAGGTAGGTATGTAGACTTTGCAGGGCACACAGTCTTCTACGAGGAAACCCTTGTCAACCATTATGGCCATAAATGGGTTTAAGAGAGCCACAATGCCAGACTGCTTCAGAATCTCTTTATCGCTGATGGCACCTTCATAGAGAGACGATACAAAGGTTACTGCGCCGTGAGGGGCCATCCCAATTAATCCTTTAAATGTACAGTGTGATTTATAGGTGGAGAACACCTCACTCTGGAGGAGAAGAGAACTTGGTGTTTGGCAACGTATTTCGGTACAATCCAAAATAATTTGTGTGTCAGAGTAACCCTGAAAAACCTCTGGCATTTGAGATTTTACAGTCTCCTCTTCCAGCCAAATACCCACAGCCCCTAGAACAGTATAGACTCCTTTTGCGCCGACGTCACAATTACGTCACGGCGCTAGCTGGAGGCAAAACAAAGTGAAAACTGGAGGCGGCAAATACAAACCACCACAGATTCAGCTATATAATAAGGAGCTTAAATTAGTATTATTATTAATGAATGTCATCTTCTTGTGTTGTTGGGTGCTAGAATCAATGAAAAATGAATATGCTGTATCTGGAATTTTTATTTCTAGAAAATATTCACACCATTAAAATTGCTCCGTAATGTCACTCTTCACATTGTCGTCTTCTTGACGCTGGCTAGGCAGAACTGCGGATCGTACCACACAAGCCTTGTACATGACCATTCAGCACATAGTTATAGGCATCTAAAGATTTATATGCCCTCAGTTTCTCTTTACGCTCTGTTTCTCTATCGGATAGGTGTAGAAGTCAGGCCACTCAACCGGAGTTAGCCTAGCGTTAACGTTAATCCTGTCAGATCGTCCATCCATTGACTGAGCGTGTAACGTTATGGGTCGGCCAATCTGGTTCCGTCCGTTAAAATTAACTTTTGCAAATAACAATCGCGATCCTGGACAGTGAGTGACCTTGCACATTAAGATAAAATCGGATTTTCTCCAGTCATTGTTAAAAAACAAGCTACCAAAACTCGCAAACTAACGTTAGTGAAGCGGCCAGAGTGATCGTTCTGCCTCCACCTAAGCTCCGCCCACAAAAAAACGTCACCATGTTTACCAACTGTAAAGGGGTCTATACAGGAAGTTAGCCCATGTATTTATGATGCGGCTTACAGTTGACTGGTGGATTTTGAATCTGTGGCCCAGATCCTTCTGCATCAGACCCAATGACAAGTAATTCATGAAGAGAAAAAATTCGTCAATGGGTTGAAGAATCTGAAAAGAGAAAGAATTAGATGTAAGGATTTGATAAGATTATGCAATATATCTTGCTTTGTTAGAACAACTGTAAAATATATTCACCATTGCACTGCCAGTGTGAGGGACCTCATCATTCATACTTCGTGCTCTTGTCACCCGTACCATCTTGCATGTGGCTGGTTCTATCTGCTTCCAAAAGGCCATCAGGTGGGCGTGACTTGCAAATCTGTGGGACATAGGTGTTACATTTCATTACATTACATTAAGTGCCCATACACAACATTAAATTGCAAGCATGTTAGCATCTGTATTGACAGTTACTGTAAACATCCTGGAACATTTAGGCACTAAGGTAAGAAACTGGACCACACACGTCAGGCCTTATGCTTACTGCTCTTCTCAGTATTTTAAAATGCAATGCACTAGCAGATAGATCTAGATAGTTTTAGATAGATACTTTTCTCATCACGAGGGAAATTCAAGGTTTCCAGTAGCTTACAACAACACACATCACACATGCAAAATTTAAACAGATAGGCTTAATAATACTAATCAATGTTGAAAGCTCTAAAACGTCTATATTAAACACAGTGGACATTTTAATTTACCTTGTGAAGAACCTTATGTCATCATCTGATCCAGCAAACCGCTCCAAGCAGAACTTGTTGCTGATAGATATCTCCTCTATTACGTTTCTGAGTCTTGCTATCTCTTCATGAAGTTCTTCAATGCGGTTAAGAGACATAACCAGCGCAGCAGGTTCACTAATGACGCAGTAGTCATGGTCAGGAGGATAGTCCAATTCCACAGATGGATTGTGAATCGTTTCTGTATTGGGACGCTCGGTCCTTTCCCAAACTCCGGGCCGTGGGGCAGGCAGACTGAAATTGTTCCATTGAAAAAGCACTGGAACAGCTCACTTCTTTAGACGTCTCCGCCCAGCTGGAGTCAGAGGCTCTATCACGTCTTCACTTTGAAAGTGTCGGCTGCAGACTCGTTTGTTTGTTGTAAGAAACTTGTCTCGTTGGATGTTAATCACCCACCGTTTATGTAATTCAGTGTCTTTGGGAAAAGTAAAAAAACTAACTGAAGAATTGCATGTTGCAGACACTGTGCATTGCGGAACACAGCAGTGGTGGCTAGAAGAGCTGTCTTCCCGCCTTTGAAAGGACAATTTCGTACGTTTACATGTCATCGCGTTATCAGTCAAGACGAAGTACAAGTAAAAACATTAACATAAACAACACAACAATGATGAAAATTAACAGTTTTGGGTGTTTTAACGACAAGCATTCAATGGTAGCATAGGTAGCACTTCACTCTACAATAACCGGATGTTTACAACCATCCTGAGATTTAACCGGAAATACGTCATGCTCGACAGTGCATACTGCTTATACTTCTCCCGTCTGTCCTTGTCCCCTTTTCAGTGCTTAAAGTGTAGATCAGTGTTTCTCAACCTCTCCTTCAGGGACCCCCTGACAGGACATGTTTTTGTTTTAACCCTGAAATGGCACACCTGATTCAATTAATTAAAGGCTTAATGTGCAGCTGACTAATTGAATCAGGTGTGCCATTTCAGGGTTAAAACAAAAACATGTCCTGTCAGGGGGTCCCTGCAGGAGTGGTTGAGAAACACTGGTGTAGATCTTGTCTGGATTTATAGGGCCCTCTGCTTGTGTAGACCTGATTCTCATTAGCTGATCCAAGTGGGTGGTCTGAAGTCGGTGAATTTATCTTGATACGATTCATCAGACTGAAACCACATTCACAGTCTGCACTAGATGCTTGTGTGGAGGTATTCAAGACTTTTATTTTAAAAGTTTTTCTCTGAAAAAATACAGCGACCACCAAGAGAAGTGATTGAGACTATTGAGATAGCGAGTGAAAAACAGTTTTCTAGTGATTTCTCTGCTTTTACGTGGACAGTGGTTGACAAGTGTTGAGGTGAGCTGACAAGAAGCTGGACCGAGCTTGTGCTGTCATGAGTTTCAAGCGTGATGGCCAATGAACTGCGTCATGTGATACGAAGAGTGGCATTGCACATCGTGCTGACTGCTGAGTGTTTGTCTCCAATTTAAGGGAACTGAGGTACTGTGAGTTTTCTTCATTGTTATTTAACCATAATTGACATCCAGAAGAAAAACACGTATATTTTTTTTGTTGCTTTAGAATAAAATGATTCAGAACGAGTGGCTTTTGCTACTGTTGTTTCGAGGAAAATCCTTGCTCGCCATCTTTGACACATTAGCGACACATTAGCACTGCAAACTCTTTGAAATTATTTTGACAGTATTTTCCTTCCTATTTTGAGTATTCAGCCATTGCCCTGGGAATTATTTTTCCTTCTTTCTATATTTTCTCCATAATTTTTTTGGGCGCTTTTCAGTATTTTTGTTTAAAGGGGTCATATGATTGTTCTAAAAAGAACATTATTTTTTGTATTTGGTTTAATGCAATGTGTTTATGTGGTTTTAGGTTAACCCTCTGAGGTCTGAGGTGTTTTCTGGGTCCTGGAGGTGTTCTGACATGCTCTGACATTTGTGCTTATTTCTGTTACTTGTGACATTTTCATGGCTAAAGTCTTATTACATTGTATTCAGCACAAACTCTTTTACAATAATATGTCAGCAGCATGTATGTAAAAGTTTGTAGTTTTAAGATAATAATGTTTATGCGTGGTTTGTGAAAAAACAAAAAACAAATGTCACTGAAATAAGGTCATAAAACCCATAGTGATTATTTCTTCACAAGACTTTTGAAAATTGTATCACGTAGCCTAGAATATTTGATCCAAAACTATGTGAAAATCATCCTGCATACTCATTTAGATAAGACAATATATTGAATTAAGAAAATTTTATGACGTGTTTTGTGTGAGAAAGCTTTATGCGAGGAGGCGTGGATCTCTCATTAATATGAATGCATTTTACACCTGAGAAAGACAAAGACCCTCCCCTAATGGCCCTATCAGGTGCTATCGGGCCCGATCATTATGAAGAGCCTTGCACAAAGAATGAGGAAAAATTAAAAAAAGAATGGCTTTTAGATTGTCTGGATTTATTTACAACACAACATAATCCAAAGATACACAACAAAGGACAAAAAGCACATTAGTAAACACACCGATCTAAAGAAAAAGACTTAAACAGTCACACACCTTTGTGCCATTCCTGAAACATAGTAGCCTACATACCTGTCATGTCCAAGGTGTTTGACTTTTCATTTAACCATGTTCATGTACAGAGACTCATGTGAATGTTGAAGTCAGCAGGACTCATCCAGTGGCATCTGGTCCCTTTCTAAAAAATAAATAAATAAACACCTGTGAACATGCTGATATCAAGACAAACTATAGGGCTGCACGATTCTGGGAATACATTTTAGATTTTTCACTCACACACACACACATACATATACATATATATACAGGTCCTTCAAAAAAATTAGCATATTGTGATAAAGTTCATTATTTTCCATAATGTAATGATAAAAATTAAACTTTCATATATTTTAGATTCATTGCACACCAACTGAAATATTCCAGGTCTTTTATTGTTTTAATACTGATGATTTTGGCATACAGCTCATGAAAACCCAAAATTCCTGTCTCAAAGAATTAGCATATTTCATCCGACCAATAAAAGAAGTGTTTTTAATACAAAAAAAGTCAACCTTCAAATAATTATGTTCAGTTATGCACTCAATACTTGGTCGGGAATCCTTTTACAGAAATGACTGCTTCAATGCGGCGTGGCATGGAGGCAATCAGCCTGTGGCACTGCTGAGGTGTTATGGAGGCCCAGGATGCTTCGATAGCGGCCTTAAGCTCATCCAGAGTGTTGGGTCTTGCGTCTCTCAACTTTCTCTTCACAATATCCCACAGATTCTCTATGGGGTTCAGGTCAGGAGAGTTGGCAGGCCAATTGAGCACAGTAATACCATGGTCAGTAAACCATTTACCAGTGGTTTTGGCACTGTGAGCAGGTGCCAGGTCGTGCTGAAAAATGAAATCAGATGGAAGCATGAAGTGCTCCAAAATCTCCTGATAGCTAGCTGCATTGACCCTGCCCTTGATAAAACACAGTGGACCAACACCAGCAGCTGACATGGCACCCCAGACCATCACTGACTGTGGGTACTTGACACAGGACTTCAGGCATTTTGGCATTTCCTTCTCCCCAGTCTTCCTCCAGACTCTGGCACCTTGATTTCCGAATGACATGCAAAATTTGCTTTCATCCGAAAAAAGTACTTTGGACCACTGAGCAACAGTCCAGTGCTGCTTCTCTGTAGCCCAGGTCAGGCGCTTCTGCCGCTGTTTCTGGTTCAAAAGTGGCTTGACCTGGGGAATGCGGCACCTGTAGCCCATTTCCTGCACACACCTGTGCACGGTGGCTCTGGATGTTTCTACTCCAGACTCAGTCCACTGCTTCCGCAGGTCCCCCAAGGTCTGGAATCGGTCCTTCTCCACAATCTTCCTCAGGGTCCGGTTACCTCTTCTCGTTGTGTAGCGTTTGTGCCACATTTTTTCCTTCCCACAGACTTCCCACTGAGGTGCCTTGATACAGCACTCTGGGAACAGCCTATTTGTTCAGAAATTTCTTTTTGTGTCTTACCCTCTTGCTTGAGGGTGTCAATGATGGCCTTCTGGACAGCTGTCAGGTCGGCAGTCTTACCCATAATTGCGGTTTTGAGTAATGAAAGTTTTTAAAAGCCTCAGGAATCTTTTGCAGGTGTTTAGAGTTAATTAGTTGATTCAGATGATTAGGTTAATAGCTCGTTTAGAGAACATTTTCATGATATGCTAATTTTTTGAGACAGGAATTTTGGGTTCCCTTTCGTTGTCACTCCGAGTTACGTCGGATGACGACGAATGGGGTTTCGCTTAGAAAGCCTATCAACTTCGAGTATTACAAAACGAGCCAATGGCAAAGAAATGCCATGGGTCTGCGGAATTTGCATGACGTAACTCCGCCCCACCTCGTGGGTATAAAAGGAGGAAGTCCGCAACAGCAGTTTATGTTTTCGCTTCGGAGCCAAGTGTATTCTTCTCTCCACAAGCGAACTCTGAATTATCAGCTTCACGAACGAGTGCCTCGAGTGTTGGTGTGACGGCGATCTCCGGCGAGTGCGTGCTTCCTGCTTATCTCTGCAGTGGTTCATCATAGAGCGCGTGCTTCCCGGGCGCTTCAACACTTGAGTTTTCTCTCTAAAAGAGCGCACGCGGCACGTCTTTTTAAAGACGGCTCGCCCGTGCATTTAAAAAAAAAACAAAAAAAAAACGAATGGTTGCGGCAGCTTGGTATCGGACTCTGATGGGCACGAGCGTTGTCTGGTATGTTTGGGCTTGATCATACTAGAGCAGCGCTCGTGGATGACTCATGTTCTCTCTGTGGGAACATGATCATCGCGTCATATAGGTCGAGACTCGGTGAACTCGCAAGAGTGAGAGTCCCCTCATCAACCCCCGATCTTCGGCTGGTGGCCAGGGTGACCTGAGGGTGTTGGTCTGGAACAAGGCGCCGACTCTGTGTCCGTGACCCCAGCCTCCCCTCAACGGCGGTGCCCGCTAGTGAATAGGTGATTCCCACGAGTCTACCCTCTGGTGGCCCGTGTGTTTCATTTAAAGCTACAGAGGATGATACTATGTTTGTAGCAGCTTCACAAGGTGGGTTTGATTCTCTGCGAAGTGACGACTCGTCACAGCTGCCACCCTCTGGTGTGCATACGGCTGTGCCTGAGTCTGATCCAGAGATGACGGCCATGCTTTCCTGGGACGATTGGTTTTTGGGTAAGGCCGCCGACCCTCGTCCACGGCAAACCCCAATACCTTCCCTCCCGGACGTGCATGATGAGATCTCGAAGTCCCAGAAGACCCCCTGGTTTTCTCGAGACCGCTCGCTGATCTCATCCGCCTTTCCCCCCTCGATGGGGCCGCTGTCACGGGTACACTGGGGTTCCCCCGGCTGAACGCTCTGTTGCGATGCTATGTGTCCTCAGAGTGCTTCTTCTCGGCGCAATCCTAAGCACCCGCCCGTGGTCTATGGTTTTCGTCTACATTTGTGGCGAGATCCTATAGCACCACGGGACTGGCAGCCGCCTCTCTGCAGGCCATGGCCATTCTGCTGGTCCTCGACCCAGATGCTCATGGACTTGCACGAGGGCGGGACTGACCCAGGGCTCTTCACTGAGTCGCGCACCGCCACTGACCTTGCTCTCCGAGCGACGAAAGTGGCCGTACGCTCCCTGGGTCAGGTGATGCCTACCATTCTGTGGCTGAACCTGTCTGATGTGCTGAATGTCGCGCGGCCCCGTCTGTCCGACGTTCCCATATCCCAGGTCGGCCTCTTCGGCAGTGCGGTTGAGAACTTCGCCCAACAGCTCTCAACCGCCCATGTGCAGACTGACGTGATTCTGTCCCGATGGCCCGCCGTCCGCTCAGATCCCTCGGTCTGCCCACTGCCGAAGGCGCCCCCCCCCGCGGCTCCCACCCCGCCCGTTTAAAGAGACGGGCCGGCTCTGGAAGCCGCGGGCGGACGCCACAGCCCTCTCCAGCCCCGCCCCCCGCTACGTGCCGGGTTAAGCGGCGCTCCTGAGACGGGCTCCACAGAGATGGGACTCAGTTCTTCCAGGAGTTGGTAGCAGGACCACTCCTTTCCCCGGTGGAGGGCCGGGGAGAAATCCTTATTCTCCTAAGAACTGACTCTCCCGTCTCTGGGAAGACAGAGTTCTCGGACGACACAGAGCGCCGCCCACAAGCCGTGCTCTCCTCGTCCCCCTCTGTCCCAGAGGTGCTTGACACGGCGTGCCGTCCACGGACCGCTTCGCCTCTGTCCCCCTCTGTCGCCAGACCCCTGCCAGAGCAGGCCCCCGCGGGACGACCAGCATGGTCCTCCCCTGGCCCCCTCTGTCAGGGCGCGGTTGCTAACTGTGCCCCCACACCGGGCTGCTATGCCGTCCACGTCTGGGCCAGTTACTCCGCTTCGCTGCCCCTCCGGGGGGACGCCTGTCGTCCGCTTGATCCCGCTGGTTCAGTTCCTGGGAGCCTGGTTAGAGCTTCCCCGTCTGTCCCGCTGGATCGCGCGCACCATCAGGCTCGGCTATGCGATTCAGTTCGCACGGCCTCCTCCCCGCTTCAGGGGAGTCCGCTCCACTTTGGTCGGTGGCAATGCCCCTATCATGAGAGCAGAGATTGCCACCCTGCTGGCGAAGGGTGCAATCGAGACTGTCCCTCCAGCCGAGATGAGGTCCGGGTTCTACAGCCCCTACTTCATTGTCCCCAAGAAAACCGGTGGGTTACGGCCAATCCTGGACTTGCGCGTGCTGAACCGCTCCCTTCACAGGCTGCCGTTCAAGATGCTCTCCGCCAAACGCGTTCTCGAATGCGTGCGGCCCCAGGATTGGTTTGCAGTGATCGACCTGAAGGACGCCTACTTTCATGTCTCCATTCTTCCTCGACACAGACCGTTCCTACGGTTTGCTTTCGAGGGGTAGGCATACCAGTACGCGGTTCTCCCTTTCGGGCTAGCCCTGTCTCCTCGCACCTTCACGAAGATCGTCGAGGCTGCCCTTGTTCCCCTTCGGGAACACGGGGTTCGCATCCTGAGTTATATCGACGACTGGCTGATCCTAGCTCACTCTCGAGATCAGGTTTGCGAACACAGGGACTTAGTGCTCCGGCACCTAGCTCGTCTGGGCCTTCGGGTCAACTGGGAGAAGAGCAAACTTTGCCCCGTGCAGAGGATCTCTTTTCTCGGTATGGACATCGACTCGGTCGCCATGTCCGCGCAGCTTACGAGCGAGCGCGCGCAGTCACTGCTGACTTACCTGAGACATCTCAGGAGCAAGAATGCGGTTCCACTGAAACATTTTCAGAGGCTCCTGGGGCATATGGCATCTGCAGCCGCGGTCACGCCGCTCGGATTGCTTCATATGAGACCGCTTCAGCTTTGGCTTCGCGACCGAGTCCCGAGGTGGGCATGGCATCAAGGCACGCTCCGGGTACCAGTTACTCCGACCTGCCGTCAGTTCCTCACCCCGTGGTCGAACCTCAGTTTTCTCAGGGCGGGTGTCCCCCTGGAACGAGCTTCCCGGCATGTTGTGGTCTCCACGGATGCCTCCACCACGAGCTGGGGCGCCATGTGCAATAGACATGCTGCTGCGGGCTCCTGGACAGGACCCCAGCGGCTATGGCATGTCAATTGCCTCGAGTTGTTGGCAGTACGCCTTGCCCTGCACTGCTTCCGGGCGTTGCTCAAGGGTCAACACGTACTAGTCCGCTCAGACAATACCGCTACTGTAGCGTACATCAACCATCAAGGTGGTCTACGCTCCCGCCGTATGTCACAACTCGCCCGCCACCTCCTTCTATGGAGTCAGAAGCATCTGAGGTCGCTTCGAGACATTTTCATTCCCGGAGCCCTGAACTGTGCAGCCGACGAGCTCTCACGGCTTCAGCCCCTCCCTGGAGAATGGCGACTCCATCCCCAGTCGGTTCAGCTGATTTGGGACCAGTTCGGGGACGCACAGATAGATCTGTTTGCCTCTCACGACTCGACCCATTGCGCCCTGTATTTTTCCCTGACCGAGGGCGCTCGGCACGGATGCACTGGCGCACAGCTGGCCGCCGGGCCGCAAATATGCGTTTCCCCCAGTGAGCCTTCTTGCGCAGACCTTGCGCAAGGTCAGGGAGGACGAGGAGCAGGTCATTTTGGTCGCGCCGTATTGGCCCGGCCGGACCTGGTTCCCCGAACTTGCACTCCTCGCGACAGCACCTCCCTGGCCCATTCCTCTGAGGAAGGACCTTCTTTCTCGGGGACGGTGCACCCTGTGGCACCCTCGCCCCGATCTCTGGAGCCTCCACGTGTGGCTCCTGGACGGCTTGAGGTAGGTTTGAGTACCCTTCCACCAGCGGTGGCGGCTACCATCACTTCCGCTAGAGCGTCGTCCACAAGACACGTCTACGCGTTGAAGTGGAACCTCTTCGTCGTCTGGTGCTCTTCTCACCGAGAAGACCCCCGGAGATGCTCGATCAGCGTTGTGCTTTCCTTCCTTCAGCAGGGGTTGGAGCGAAGGCTGTCTCCCTCCACCCTTAAGGTCTATGTTGCCGCCATTGCCGCACACCATGACCTAGTCGAAGGTAAGTCGGTAGGGAAGCACGACCTGGTCATCAGGTTCCTGAGAGGAGCGAGGAGATTAAATCCTCCTCGCCCTCCTCTCGTTCCTTCTTGGGACCTCTCAGTGGTTCTAACTGCCCTGAAGAGTGCTCCCTTTGAGCCCCTGCAGTCAGTCGAGCTTAAGTTCCTGTCAATGAAGACAGCGCTCCTGGTTGCACTGGCCTCCATCAAGAGGGTAGGGGACCTGCACGCATTCTCCGTCGACGAAGCGTGCCTGGAATTCGGACCGGCTTTCTCTCACGTGATCCTGAGACCCCGGCCCGGATATGTGCCCAAGGTTCCTACCACTCCCTTTCAGGACCAGGTGGTGAACCTGCAAGCGCTGCCCCCGGAGGAGGCAGACCCAGCCTTGGCACTGCTCTGTCCAGTACGCGCTCTTCGCGCCTATGTAGACAGGACGCGGTGTTTCAGGACCTCAGACCAGCTCTTTGTCTGTTATGGTGGGAAGCTGAAGGGAAAGGCTCTCTCCAAGCAAAGGTTGTCTCACTGGATAGTGGACGCCATTGCCTTGGCTTACCAGAAGCAAGGTCGACCGTGCCCCCTTGGTGTGATGGCCCACTCCACCCGGAGTGTGGCATCCTCTTGGGCTCTAGCGCATGGCGCCTCGCTAACAGACATCTGCAGAGCTGCAGGCTGGGCGACACCTAACACATTCGCCAGATTCTATAATCTCCGAGTGGAGCCAGTGTCCTCCCATGTACTCGCTTCAACTAGCTAGTACCGGACCCGCTCAGGTGTCTTCGCTTGCTCGCCATTCCACTCCACGGACTGGATACGTGCGATATTCTCCTCAGGTGAGCTTCCCCGAAAGCCCTGAGTTCCTCCAGCACTCCTGACGTCGGCGCCAGTGTCTATTGCCTGCGCGTCGGCTAGGTGCCTCCCGTGTGCATGGTCCCTCCCCTGAGCGACCCCCACATGTGTATTTCCACTGTAAGCCTCTCTGAGCATGTGTCTTTCCCTTGGCAAGCCACCTTGCCACCCCTGGGGTTGAAATATTCCACCTGCGGCTGGACACCCCAGTGTTCTCCATATGTTTCCTTCGGGTCATATGTGTATTCTCTAAGTCCCCCCCCTCTGGGTTGGCATTAATTGCATACTTCCCCTAGCTTGGGATATGCTTCCCAGTGTACCTTGGTATTCCTGTGTTATATGGAGTCCTTCGTCCTTCTATGTCAGGGACCTCGATTTACGCAGGGCACTGGAAGACAGCTGAGAAGGTGGCGTGATTAGACTGGTAACCCCATTCGTCGTCATCCGACGTAACTCGGAGTGACAACGAAAGGGAACGTCTCGGTTACGTATGTAACCCTCGTTCCCTGAGTAGGGAACGGAGACGTTACGTCTGCCTGCCACTTTCCGCTGTACCGCGGGGATCGCCTGAGCTCAGTCTTGGCTCCTCAGCGAAGAAACATAAACTGCTGTTGCGGACTTCCTCCTTTTATACCCACGAGGTGGGGCGGAGTTACGTCATGCAAATTCCGCAGACCCATGGCATTTCTTTGCCATTGGCTCGTTTTGTAATACTCGAAGTTGATAGGCTTTCTAAGCGAAACCCCATTCGTCATCATCCGACGTAACGTCTCCGTTCCCTACTCAGGGAACGAGGGTTACATACGTAACCGAGACGTTTTCATGAGCTGTATGCAAACATCATTAGTATTAAAACAATAAAAGACCTGAAATATTTCAGTTGGTGTGCAATGAATCTAAAATATATGAAAGATTAATTTTTATCATTACATTATGGAAAATAATGAACTTTATCACAATATGCTAATTTTTTTAGAAGGACCTGTATATATATATATATATATATATATATATACACACACACACACACACACACACACACACACACATTGCCGTTCAAAAGTTTGGGGTCGGTATGATTTTTAATGTTTTTAAAAGAAGTCACTTATGCTCACAAAGGCTGCATTTATTTGATTAAAAATACAAAAACCCAGTAATATTGTGAAATAATATTTCAATGTAAATCAGCTGTTTTATCATGTTACTTCAAATATTTCTATTCGTTATGAAATGAGATGAGTTTGGCGTGAAGCCTAATGAAGCCTAGTGTTTTGCTTTTCAAACACACAGCGCGACTCAGACCCAAACTCAGCGCATGCAGCGATCGAGCCGCTCCAAACTATGAAACATTATTGTTACATTATACATCTACGTTTGAGCTGATATCCACAAACACAGTATTTAACAGTAAACACAGGTCTAAACATTAAAATATTCACCATATTAGAATAAACACTCATACTAGCATACTTGTATCTCATTTCATAACATTTCAGGCTGGCACCAGTTTAGTAGCTACAATGTAAAGTTTATGCAACAATAAAACACTTACTATTATGTCTTTTACCTTAAAAATTGTTCTCATAATCAAAATGTCTTCTTCTAAGGTAATTCCAAGGTAAATCCACAGCACAAACAGTCTTCCAAACTGATGAAAAGTAGAGAAATACTGGAGTCGCTGTCGCTGATTCTTTGTTTAGAGCTGATGAGGGCGTTAACAGCTCTGCGTTCCTTCACATGGATCATTTGAATGAGAACAGCTCGCGCTTGTGGGGTGTGGTCAAATTAAAGTTAATGAGCTCGGGCTGGAGAAACTGTACATGTCGTTGCTTTCATACGGATTTCTTAAACCGAGAATATTTGTTTTTGATATGATTTACTTCATTTAAAAAAGGAGACTTCAAGCTTTGTAAAGACATTACTTTCATGTGTGGGTGGCAAGTATTGGCTGAGTTACAGATCATTTTCTGTCGCGTTTCAGAATGAACTTCACATTGAGAGAGAAGACAGAACGTGGATCATGTTTTTTTCTTTATCTTACGAAAAACACAACTTTTTGTTTTTATTATTAGTGTACACAAAAAAAGGAAGACATTTAACAGTTTTTGAAGATGTATAACACTTGCCTGTATGACAAAAATCGACAGAGTTATTTGAGTTTCTTTTGCACTAATAAGAAAAAAAGCGAGACTAGCGCGATAGCCGACCCCAGGGGGTTAAAAAAAAGTAATTATTTTACACATACTGTACATTATTGTTGCTCCTCTATGCCCCGCCTTTTTGAAACGCGTCGGTTTTTACAAAGCTCATCGTTCTGAAAAGCACGGTGTGCTCTGATTGGCCAGCGATCCAGTGCATTGTGATTGGCCCAAAAACCTTAAGCGTCGTGACGGAAATGTCACCCCCCTTACCATATTTGAAACATCAGCTCCCAAAGCAATAATGACAGGTGATAATGTCGGTACTACAGCTATCAAGTTGAGCACGAATCATTCTGAACCGGAAAATGGAGATGACCAAGCTGATCGATCAACTTTGCCAGAGCGACTGGTCGTATTTCACTGTCGACATAATTACTGATTATATTGACTAATACTGTCTTTTTATGCGTCACGCCTGGGGGGGGGGGGGACACTATGTAAACATAAAACCATGTCTGAATTTGTGATCGTAGTAATGACAAGCAAGCGCTACTCTATACTGCTCAAAACTCTCATTTGAATAGTCAGTAGTAAATTCTTAAAATATGAAAACATACTTACAGGCTGTGTCTGTGAGTCAGAAGCGCCAGACTGTATTTAGCATAAGCCTTTGTGCGCAGCCGGCCTTGTACTCTCGCAGGATCTGGAAACAGTCCTCTGAAAAATGCGCAGCACACAGTCGAAAATTTTGGTTGTACTGTTCTGGAACAGTGTTGTAAATAAAGCTTAACTGCTGTTTTCTAATTGTGTCCTCTTTTGGAAGGCCAAACAAAGTAGTTTGGCTTTGTCAACGAAAAACACAGCATCTTCACGACATTGCTACGCCGGCGGCAACAATAATACAGCAAGAATAAAAGTTACGCCTTCTGTCTTTGCGTGTACATGTGGGCGGTGTTATGCACACACAAACTGACGCAGATTTGTGGGGTGTGTTTGAACAAAGCGTTTTAGGAAGGTGTGGCTGAGCCGTAACTTTTATAAAGAATATCTCTTTAGGTCTGACACTTTGAGCTTTGTAACTCTGCAGCTCTTATACTTGCACTAACAGCTACATAACACACTAAAGAAAAAGGAAAACAAGAAATGGCATCATATTTATCATATATATATAAAAGACTTTAAAATTCTTCTTGGATGGAAACTTGCATGGACTTGTGAACTGACAATTGAGTTTGCAGGTGTTATGATGGTGCAGACGCAGAGGAATCCATTTGCAGCTTTATTGAGAATGGTCAACAGGCAGGGTAAATCAACAGCAGACAGAATCAACGAAGAGAGCAAAGAGCAAGACGAGGTAACAGGCAAAGGTCAGGGCAGGCAGCAAAAGACAAAGTCCAAAGAGCAATCCGGGTCAAGACAGGCAGAGAACGATCAGAGGTCGGGGTACACAGTCCTAGGTCAGTAATCAGATCAGCAAACACAGAGATAAACGCTTGTAATTAAAAGCCAGGGCAATGCAATACTTCACAGAGAAGTGGTGTGTGGAAGTGGCTTTTATGTGTGTGTAAATGAAGTGCAGGTGTGTGTGCAATCAGTGCAGTGCAGGTGTGTCGCACAATCAGTCCAGGGAGGTGCATTATGGGAAATGTAGTCCGTGATAACCCAGGGAGTGCGTGGCTAATCGTGACAGCACGATTGAGTGAAATTCGCATTTCGGGTTTTTTTCAAGGAACTCTCTCGTCTTCTTGGAACGTCGGTGGAAATAATATTTTTCCTCTTATTATTTTTTTTCTAAACATTAATATTCCTGTGTTTGAAAAAGGAAACGAGACTTGCCATCTTTAAACAGGTTCCTGATAGTTGATCTGATTACCCTGCCATACCTGGACAGTCCAACAGCCCAGTTCTGCAGCGAGGTCAAGTTAAATCTTGGGTTGTGAATCTCGCTCAGGTATGTTGATTGACATGAGGAAAAGTATCTGATGTGAAATGTAACATTTATTATGTACGGTTGAGTGAACTGGGTCTCATTTGAACGTTCGATTGGAACTGTTGTTTTATTTTTCTGTTTGACTTGAGTATTGTTGCAGAAAGCAAAGAGACGAATGCTTAAAGCTAAGTGAAGCTTTATTTCTGTGATTGTATTTTTTTTGTAAATCATAAGTGATGTGAAACAAGGGTTTATTTGTGGTACTTGCTACAATTATTTTCTTTGTTTTATTTTATTGAACATTTAAATGAAAAATAAATGTAAAATATCTGTCATCTTGGAGTAGAGGCATTCCTCCTGTCTTGCAGGCTGGTAGTAGGAAAAAGGTTAATAATTGATTACACTCTGGGAAAGCTACCGAGTACACCAAGTCCTGCAGCCTCCTCCTCACCAGTCATTGCTAAAAAGAAAGCCTATTTTATCAAGGCAGATTAAAACATACTTAAAATAACAAGTACAGGAATTAATTGTACTAGGAGTGGGGACTTAGATCCTGTCATATTCAAAGATATTGCAGAAGAAATACTTACCCCTAGATTGTAGTGAAATTTCCCGCTACACTTGGTATATCCCGCAAATGTCAATTAGCTGTACAAACTCGGTTAACTCCTGACTTTTTTGTGTCCAGGTTACCATATCAGCAAATGTCTGCAGTGCTTCCATGTTTTTTGTTTTTTTGATAGTGAACTTGCAATCCTTGTAATGTTGACAGATACACTCTGGGCAGTCTCGTCTGTTTGTTTTAGAAAAGTGTGAAACTTCTCTGTCAGTCTGGTTACATAATCTGTACCATGATCAAAATTGAGTGTTGAATCCAGTGTTTCTAGGCTAAAAGCAGACCATCGGGCGGCCAGGGCGAAGCAGACAGTCCATCGGGCGGCCAGGGCGGTGAGGACCCCTCGGGCGGCCAGGGCGGTGAGGACCCCTCGGGCGGCCAGGGCGGTGAGGACCCCTCGGGCGGCCAGGGCACAGGAACAGCAACCGGCTCAGGAACAGACACCGGCTCAGGAACAGACACCGGCTCAGGAACAGACACCGGCTCAGGAACAGACACACTGTAACAGCCACAAGAACAGACACAAACACAGAAACAAACACTGGCTCTGGCGCTGGAACAGGCACTGGCTCTGGAACAGACATTGGCTCCAGCTCTGGAACAGGCACTGGCTCCAGCTCTGGAACAGGCACTGGCTCTGCCTCCGACTCTGGAACAGGCACTGGCTCTGCCTCCGGCTCTGGAACAGGCACTGGCTCTGCCTCCGGCTCTGGAACGGGCACTGGCTCTGCCTCCGGCTCAGGAATGGGCACTGGCTCTGCCTCCGGCTCAGGAACGGGCACTGGCTCTGCCTCCGGCTCAGGAACGGGCACTGGCACTGCCTCCGGCTCTGGAACGGGCACTGGTTCTGCCTCCGGCTCTGGAACGGGCACTGGCTCTGCCTCCGGCTCTGGAACAGCAGACACTGGCTCCGGCTCAGGGACAGCAGACACGGGCTCCGGCTCAGGGACAGCAGACACGGGCTCCGGCTCAGGGACAGCAGACACGGGCTCCGGCTCAGGGACAGTCTCTCGCTGGGCAGACGGGACGTGAACAGTCTCTCGCTGGGCAGACGGGACGTGAACAGTCTCTCGCTGGGCAGACGTGACGTGAACAGTCTCTCGCTGGGCAGACGTGACGTGAACCGTCTCTCGCTGGGCAGACGTGACGTGAACAGTCTCTCGCTGGGCAGACAGGACGTGAACAGTCTCTCGCTGGGCAGACGGAAAGTGAACAGTCTCTGACTGGGCAAACGGGACGTGAACAGTCTCTGACTGGGCAAACGGGACGTGAACAGTCTCTGACTGGGCAGACGGGACGTGATACATCTCTCTATCACCTCCTCTACGGTGGCCTCCACGGGTCCCACGGAACTTTACCAACCGGGTCCCCTTAAACAACTCCCTTCTCTCCCGCTTGGTGGCTGGGGAAGAGATGTTGCAAAACATACCGCTGGATCTCTTAGTGACGGAGTCCTTCTGTCACGAACACACACAGGAGAGAGAGAGATCCAATAGCAGTAGTTTTTATTTAAAGGGCAATCCTAACTCGTAGTCATCCAGGCAGGGGTCAAAATCCAATAAGGCAATCCAACACAAGAAACAAAACAAGAAACAGGCAAGAACAGGCATCCGAAGTGTGGTGACATTAAACAAGGACTCCGTGACACACACTGAAACAGACAGGGTTATATACACATATTTAACAAGACTAACACAGAACAGCTGGGAACAATGATTACGGGGAACAGCTGAGTGCAATGAACTGATGAGTGACAGTGACAGACAGAATGTTGGGAATTGAAGTCAAATGTGAAGGACACCGTGAGAACGAGGACCTCTAGTGATAGACAAGGGAAACACAACCAGACACTGTGACATAGCTCTGGCAAAGCAATGGGCATCAATGACTATTCACAGTCAATTTGAAATCCACAAATCAAGACCAGTAGAATTAATTTCAACACTTCAATAAGTGTATATGGGAACCACCCACAAAGTGCCCTAGTATCATCCATTAACAAAACAAATTAACCAGAATAGCTGGAAGACAGCAAACACTGATGAACTTGTATGAGATTACATTAAACTGCAAACACTTACATTGAGTCAATACCCATTTTTTGACAATACAAGCACATATTTCCAGGACTCATGGTATTCACTGAGTAAATATTCCAAAACATCCCTAGTACAGCTTTAAATGTTCACAACAGTGGCTGTCAGTAGTAATAGGATTCAGCTTGTGTCAAGATGATTTATGACCCTATGATTGACAGGTGGGCGGGGCTAACCTTTGACCTTCCGGAGGATGTTCCGGAGGCCCCTTTGATGTAGGGATTAACCTTTGACTTATCGATCAATCAAGTTGACAGGTGGGGGGGGGCTAACCTTTGAGCTTCCGTGGTCCTCCGGAGGTCCTTTGATGTAGGGATTAACCTTTGACCTATCGATCGATCAAGTTGACAGTTGTCTTTGCCCTATTGACCTTTGTATTATACGTCAAGTTGCCAGTTGTTAGGGTTGATCTGGGTTTGACAGTTGTCTTTGATCCGTATTATGATGGATGATTTTGCCATTTAGTTTTACCCCTATTGACCCCCGGGGAAAATAACTTTTTGCTTTGGGAAATTCCCTCCACGCCAGCTGTGTCGGGGTTAGTGAGAAAATAAATTTTCTAATGTTACATATAGATTAGAGTTATCTTTTCAAAACAAAAATAAAATCATCTTACCGTTTCAGAGTTGAGGATCTTTTGAAAAAGTTGAAAAGAGTTCCTCTTTTGGAAAGAGTGCCTTTTGCATCTGACAGTCTCTGCGCTAAGTGTGTGCGTCTGTCTGTGAGTGTGTGAGACGTCACCCTATTCCTGCATCCCCCTGCTGGGGAGTGAAAGTGAGAAAATATCTCACACTAAGTAGAGTTGAAAAACATTCATTCCTTTAAAATAAATAAAAATAAAAATCAAAAATAAAATCATCTTACCTTTTCACTATGGTGAAGAATTGGATTAAAGTTGACAGTCTCTGAGCTAAATGTGTGTGTGTGACACCCGATATCCTGGCATTCCTGAAGCATACTATATAAATGGGGATAGTGAGAAAAAGAGATTTTTCCAATAATGGCACATATCTTACACTAACGTTGAAACACATTCTGTTCTTTAAAAGTATATATGAAACGGTTATAACATTTACAAATATAATATTTTTACCCTAAGTAGAGTTGAAATACATACTGATCTTTAAAAGTATATAAATGAAATGTTTATAAATTTAGTCATTCACAAATATTTTTCATACTAACTAAAGTTGAACAACATTCATTCCTTTAAAATAAATATCTTACTGAAGCAATTATTTAAAAAATAAAATCATCTTACCTTTTCAGAGTACTGAAGAATTGGTTTAAAGTTGACAGTCTCTGGGCTAAATGTGTGTGTGTGACACCCGATATCCTGGCATTCCTGAGCACGCTATATAAATGGGATAGTGAGAAAAAGAGATTTTTCCAATAATGGCACATATCTTACACTAACGTTGAAAAGCACTGATCTTTAAAATTATATAAATGAAATGGTTAATAAAATATCTTTTCAAAACAAAAAATAAATAAATACATTTTCACCTGGGTTGAAGAAGTAAATCTACCGCCATGTGTCTGGCCTCGTGGCTATAAGGGTTTGATTTAATGTAAGTTGTGAAGGTTTTATGTTTGAACTTTGACACGGGGCTTCACAGGATCTCCCTCCATATTCCAGAGGAGAGGGGATTGCTGAGGACGGTGAAAGTGAGAAAATATCTCACACTAACTAAAGTTGAAACACATTCTGTTCTTTAAAAGTATATAAATGAAATATTTGTAAAATTTACATTTAGTCATTCACAAATATAATATTTTCACCCAAAGTAGAGTTGAAATACATTCTGTTCTTCAAAAGTATATAAATGAAATATTTGTAAAATTTACATTTAGTCATTTACAAATATAATATTTCAGAGTTTTTCTAATAATGACACATATTTTCACACTAACAGCAGTTGAAAAAGTTGAAAAACATTCTGTTCTTTAAAAGTATATAAATTATATGATTATATCGTTCATTTTAAAAATAAACATCTTTTCTAAATTACTGAAACACAGTGCACCAATTAGTTTTGTTTTAGATGAACACAAAATAAAGAAAATCATCTTACATTTTCAGAGAATTGAAGAAGTAAATCCCAACACATCATTGTCCATATAAGGTATAAATGTATTTACAAAGATGCAATAAGTTTTGATACAAAATATCCCAAAGTGTTTTTCTCCCACACCGGCGTTTTGACAGTCCGTGATTCAGAGTGGAGGAGGAATGTGTGTGTGTGTGTGTGTGTGTGTGTGTGTGTGTGTGTGTGTGTGTGTGTGTGTGTGTGTGTGTGTGTGTGTGTGTGTGTGTGTGTGTGAGTGAGCAGTATGAGATGTTGGGAATGTTTTTTAGTGTTAATCTTAAAAGTTAATATTAAAAGTTTAAATTATATCTTTTAAAAATAAAAGAAGATTTCAATTAAGTCTTAATAAAAACGTTGTAATACAGTCGTATCTTCTATTTATCTTTTGAATGATTTTGTTTAACGGTGACCTAAAGTATAATTTTATTAATATAGTCATAGCCATAATGATTTTTGTACTGTATCCCGTACACCTAAACACGACCATCACAGAAAACAGCATTTTTACATTGTTTTTATATACTGTTTTCCATAAATTAACTAATCTCCATATTTAAATTAAATGATTATAAATATAGAATAATAACAAGTATGTTACTAAAATGAATTCAAACGATTTAAACATAGTTTTAGCTAAATGACTTTTATATAAAAAAGTATATAAATATAAAAATACCTTACATTTTCATAGTGCCGAAGATGTAGTTCTTTATGCAATGATAAAAACAGTCCAAAGTCATAAACAAAGCCCTCCTGGTTCCTTCAGTGATAAACTACAGGGTGAAATGAATGCTTGAGCCCCGAGATGCAGGACAGATGAGCCTCTGGGGTACACTGTCACAGTAAAGTTAGTGTGCTTTCCAGAGTTTTATTCATTTAAAAGCATAATATTAAAAGTTTAAATTAGATCTTTTAAAATTAAAAGACTGTTTAAATCAAAGCTTTAACGTTTTATTAAAATTGTATCTTCTATTTATCTTCTTAGAAGACTTATGTGTGATATAAATGATTTTACATAAATTTAACCTAAGGTATTATTTTTACTAAACAGTTTAAAGCAATTTTAAAATTGTAAAGCAAAAACTGTACTTTGGTATCTTAGATCTTATACAAAAATATTTCAAACAGTATTTTTTGTCCATCCACATGAAACTTGTTGTCAAAGTTTGTCACAATGTGTTTTGTTATGTTTTGTAGTTGTTGTTCCCTATCGGTCAGTCACTATAACGTAGGTCATGACTGACCAATAGGAATCTCGCTAGAGAGGCCAATCTACTTCGCGTGAAACTAAAACAAGCCAATACACATTGGCGTGCAATCATTTGCATCAGCCGCGCGCCCTCGTTAGCGCGGGTATAAACGAGCAGCTGGTGCGATTGCACACTAGCTTTTTGCTTCGGAGCCAAACACTTCGATGCCTCTGCTTCAGTTGAAGTCTACTGTTACGAGCCTCTCTGAACCTCTCGTTCCCGGTGCAGGCGTGACAACACGACAGCGCGAGCAGTCTCTCTCTCTCTCTCTCTCTCTTTCTTTTTCTTGTTTTTTGTTTAAACTGAGCAAAAAGAAAGAGCTGTTTTAACAGCTGGTAAGGTGCGCTTCGAGCGCTCAAAAGCTGTTATAACAGCTGGTAAGGTGCGCCTCAGAGCGCTCAAAGGCTGTTATAACAGCTGGTAAGACCAACGAGAGATTCAGCGCACAGACGGGTGCACATTCCCATCTGTGATCGCTGTGACTGTTCCCCTGTGTGTTTCAGCACCAGTGAGAGTAGTTCCTAAAAGAGCTTACACAGATAGTTCGCGTCTTTTTCAAGATGACGTTCTATCTGTGTGTTTCTGGATGCGGTCCTTACCTGGGGTCGCGGGATGGTCACGATCGCTGCCTTGTGTGTCTGGGCCTCGAACACGCACAGGCAGCGTTCGTGGATGAGTCATGTACCCATTGTGGGAAGATGACCATCTCGGAGCTGAGGTCGAGACTCTTGTTCCTGCAAAGGGGCGGAGTCCCCGTGCCTGCACCTCGTTCCAACCCCCCTTCGCGGGTTGCTACGGGCAGTGACACGGGTGACCTGAGGATTACAGTGAGCGCGCTTCCTTCGGGGAACCAACCCCCTAGGAACCCTCACTCCTCTCATGCTCCGCAACCAGTTGAGCTGCCAACGGAACGTTCTGGACCATCCTCGAGATGTGTACCAGTCGTTTCGTTCGGCGCTCCCTGCAAAGACCAGATGTCGATCGCTGCATCGGAGGGTGGGTCAGACCTCTCCGCGGACGACGGCTCAGAGCCGCTGCCTCCTTCGGGTGTGCCAGCAGTGCCCGAGTCGGACCCGGAGATGATGGCCATGCTTTCCCGGGCCGCCAACAGGATCGGGCTTGTGTGGAACCCTCCACCGTGTCCCGAGCCCTCGAGGTTGGACGATTGGTATCTCGGGGTGACGCGCGCTGGTTCTCAGCAACCCACCCCAGTGCCTTTCTTCCCGGAGGTGCATGAGGAGCTCACAGGGACGTGGACGGCACCTTTTACTGCCAGAAACCGTCTCGGTGGCTCCTCCTCCCTCACCACCCTTGATGGCGGGGCAGCTAAGGGATACACGCGTATCCCGCCAGTGGAACGGGCCGTTGCTATGCAACTGTGCCCTAACTCCACTTGGCGTGGAGAACCGTGTCTTCCTTCCCGGGCCTGTAAGTACTCGTCGGACCTGACCGGCAAAGCTTACAAGGCCTGTGGGGAAGCTGCCTCTGCCATGCACGCTATGGCGTTGTTGCAGGTTCATCAGGCCAAGGCACTGAAGGACCTGCACGAGGGTGGTCATGATCCACAAGTTCTCCAAGAACTTCGTGCCGCAACTGACCTCGCGCTTCGTGCGACGAAGGTCACTGCGCGGTCAGTGGGTCGTGCGATGTCCACACTTGTGGTCCAGGAACGCCATCTCTGGCTGTGTCTGGCTGACATGCGGGAGACCGACAAGATCAGGTTCCTTAACTCCCCCGTGTCCCAGACCGGCCTCTTCGGCGAAGCGGTCGAGAACTTCGCCCAGCAGTTCTCGGCTGTACAGAAGCAGACTGAGGCCATCAGACACATCCTGCCGCGGCGGTAAGCTGCTGCCTCCACCCCACCGCCCGCGGCTCCTCGGTCTGCTCGTCGCCGTGGGCGTCCTCCTGCGTCTGCCCCTGCTCCCGCGCCGCAGCAGCAGCCTCCATCTAAACGGCGCCGTGGAGCCAGTCGCAGGCAGGGCGCCCCGCCCGTCCAGGCCCCCGCCAAGAGGAGCGGCAAAGCCAAGGGTAAGCGGCCCTAGGACGGGCGACCCGGAGATGGAAGGGACTGCTCTCCAGGAGACGATGACTGCATCGCTCCCTCCCCCGGAAGAGGGCCGGGTGGTAAATCCTTTGTTTCATTTTGTTTGTGTTCCGCCGCTGGCCTTAAAACCAGCGGTACCCAAATTCTCAATAAAAGAGCAGTTTCTATCATCTCTGGGTCCGAAGAAGACCCGGAGAGCAGTGGGGGGTTGGAATCCTCACCACTCTCATCCGCCTCTTCTTTCGCCAGCCGGCAGCTGTGTACGGTCCGGGAACGCCACCGAGCCGCCTCCCGCACCTCCTGCCCCGTGGAATCAGTTAAGTGCTGCACAGCACACTCAGACCCCGCTACGGGCCGCCTCCCAGAGAGAGCCCCCCGAGCCGCGTCCCTGTGTTCCACCTCGCTGCCCCACTCCAGGTACGCCTACGGTCCCTTTGGTCCCGCTTGTACGGTCTCTGCGAGCCTGGTTAGCGCTCCCCAGTCCGTCTCGCTGGCTCATTCGAACCATCAGGCTCGGCTATGCGATTCAGTTCGCCCGGCGTCCCCCCAAGTTTCGGGCCATCCACTCCACTACAGTGAGAGCAGCCGATGCCCATGTCTTGCGTGCGGAGATCGCAGTCCTACTGGCGAAGGATGCGATAGAGCCGGTCCCTCCAGCCGATATGAGGTCAGGGCACTACAGTCCCTACTTCATTGTACCCAAGAAAGGTGGTGGGTTACGACCGATCTTGGATCTGCGAGTTTTGAATCGGAGCCTCCACAAGCTACTGTTCAAAATGCTCACGCAGAGACGCATTTTCGAATGCATCCGTCCCAAGATTGGTTTGCAGCGATCGACCTGAAGGACGTGTACTTTCATGTCTCGATTCTTCCTCGACACAGGCCATTCCTGCGCTTTGCGTTCGAGGGTCGAGCATATCAGTACAAGGTCCTACCCTTCGGGCTGTCCCTGTCCCCCCGTGTCTTCACGAAAGTCACGGAGGGGGCCCTTGTTCCCATGAGAGAACAGGGCGTTCGCATCCTCAACTATCTCGACGACTGGCTCATACTAGCACACTCTCGAGATCAGCTATGCGAACACAGGGACCTAGTGCTCAGGCACCTCAGCCAGTTGGGTCTTCAGGTCAACTGGGAAAAGAGCAAACTCTCCCCTGTTCAGAGGATCTCTTATCTCGGTATGGAGTTGGATTCGGTCACCCAGACAGCGCGCCTCACAGAGCAGCGTGCTCAGTCGGTGCTGAACTGCTTGAACACGTTCAAAGGCAGGACAGCGGTCCCACTGAAATTCTTTCAGAGGCTCCTGGGGCATATGGCAGCGGCAGCAGCGGTAACCCCGCTCGGCCTACTTCATATGAGACCGCTTCAGCACTGGCTTCACGGCCGAGTCCCGAGATGGGCGTGGCATCACGGCACTCACCGGGTGGCAATCACACCGGCGTGCCGCCAGACCTTCAGCCCGTGGTCAGACCCCTTGTTCCTGCGGGCAGGAGTCCCCTTGGAACAGGTGTCCAGGCATGCTGTGGTATTCACAGATGCCTCTGCCACCGGCTGGGGTGCCACGTACAACGGGCATGCAGTGTCAGGGGTGTGGACGGACCCCCAACTGCATTGGCACATCAATTGCCTCGAGTTGCTGGCAGTACATCTCGCTCTGAGCCGCTTGAAAAGGCCGCTACAGGGCAGGGACGTGCTGGTCCGTACGGACAACACGGCGACCGTTGCGTACATCAACCGACAAGGTGGTCTACGCTCCCGTCGCATGTCGCAACTCGCCCGCCATCTCCTCCTCTGGAGTCAGAAGCATCTGAGGTCGCTTCGAGCCATGTATGTCCCCGGCGTGCTCAACCGTGTGGCCGACGAGCTATCACGAGCTATCACGAGCTATCACGAGCTGTGCTTCCGGGAGAATGGCGACTCCACCCCCAGGCGGTTCAGCTGATCTGGAGAGAGTTCGGGGAGGCTCAGGTAGACCTGTTTGCCTCCTCAGAGACCTCCCACTGCCAGCTGTTTTACTCCCTGACCGAGGGAACACTCGGCACGGACGCACTGGCTCACAGCTGGCCCCAGGGCCTTCGCAAATATGCGTTTCCCCCAGTGAGCCTACTTGCGCAGACACTGTGCAAAGTCAGGGAGGACGAGGAGCAGGTCCTTCTGGTGGCTCCCTATTGGCCCACCCGGACTTGGTTCCCAGAACTCATACTCCTCGTGACAGTCCCTCCCTGGCCCATTCCTCTGAAGAAGGATCTTCTGACTCAGAGACGGGGCACCCTATGGCACCCGCGTCCAGACCTCTGGAAACTCCATGTCTGGTCCCTAGACGGGACGCGGAGGTTTTAGGTGACTTACCCCTTGAGGTACTTAACACCATCACTTCAGCACGGGCGCCGTCCACGAGACGTGTTTACGCCCTGAAGTGGAACCTGTTCGTCGAGTGGTGTTCTTCTCGTCGAGAAGACCCCCGAAGATGTTCGATAGGGTCTGTGCTTTCCTTCTTGCAGCAGGGGTTGGAGCGTAGACTGTGTCCCTCCACCCTCAAAGTACATGCTGCCGCTATTTCAGCTTATCACGACCACATAGATGGCAAAACAGTTGGGAAGCACGACCTGGTCGTCAGGTTTCTTAGGGGGGCGAGACGATTAAATCCTCCTCGACCCCCCTCCATACCCTCTTGGGATCTTTCCCTGGTGCTTCGAGCACTTCAGGATGTTCCCTTTGAGCCTCTGCAGTCAGTAGACTTAAAGCTTCTTTCCATGAAGACTTTGCTGCTGGTTGCACTGGCCTCTGTCAAGAGGGTAGGAGACCTGCATGCATTTTCGGTCGACGAATCGTGCCTAGAGTTCGGGCCAGCCATGTGACAGCCATGTGGTACTAAGACCCCGGCCTGGCTATGTGCCCAAGGTTCCTACCACTCCCTTCAAAGACCAGGTAGTGAACCTGCAAGCGCTGCCTTTGGAGGAGGCAGACCCAGCCCTGGCTTTGCTCTGTCCCGTTCGCGCTCTGCGTATGTACGTGGACAGAACTCAAAGCGTCAGGACCTCAGACCAGCTCTTTGTCTGTTACGGAGGCCAGCAGAAGGGAAAGGCTGTCTCCAAGCAGAGGATGGCCCACTGGATAGTGGATGCCATCGCCTTGGCTTACCAAGCACAAGGCGTGCCCTGCCCGCTCAGGTTGCATGCACACTCCACGAGAGGCGTTGCATCCTCCTGGGCGCTGGCACGTGGCTCCTCGCTAACAGATATCTGTAGAGCTGCGGGCTGGGCGACACCTAACACGTTCGCTAGATACTATAGCCTACGTGTAGAGCCGGTCTCCTCCCGTGTTCTCACCCTAGACGGGTAGAAGCACTGAGAGGCCTGGCTCCGTCGGCTTGCTGCACCCTACTGTGCACCCTTATTGCTCCAGAGTAAAACCTGTCGAGTCCTCCAAACCCCTCGGCCCGGACTTGGCGGAGCGTCCGGCGCCAGGCCCTTATCCGCTGAATCCTTGAGAACCGGATCTGGGCTGGGTTCCATATGTGTGACCCTACGGGGATCCCATATGTGTATATTCTCCACGGCTGCTCCTATCGGAAGCCCGTGTCTTCCCTTGGGCTAAGTCACCCATTATTTCATATGCAGTACAGCCTTCGGGCTAGTCCATATGTATTTCCACATAACTCTTGAAGAAGTGGCTTCCGCAGCGTTCCTTCCTAAACAGAAAGGGCATGCTTTCCCAGTGTTATCCAATATCTCACTGTATGGGTTATCACGGAACAACAGTGTCAGATTCACTCTGTGTAAGCCTCCTCCTATCGTCCTTCCAGGCAAGAAGGTGTAGAGGCTTGCACGGGGCGCTGGATGGGGTGCAGCGGCTGTGGCGCTTTGGTAGGGATTCCTATTGGTCAGTCATGACCTACGTTGTAGTGACTGACCGATAGGGAACGTCTCGGTTACATATGGTAACCCTCGTTCCCTGAGGGAGGGAACGGAGACGTAGGTCCCGTCGCCACATCCGCTGCCGCCCGCCGGGGCGGCCAGCTTTCTCAGGCTTGGCTCCTCAGCAAAAAACTAGTGTGCAATCGCACCAGCTGCTCGTTTATACCCGCGCTAACGAAGGCGCGCGGCTGATGCAAATGATTGCACGCCAATGTGTATTGGCTTGTTTTAGTTTCACGCGAAGTAGATTGGCCTCTCTAGCGAGATTCCTATTGGTCAGTCATGACCTACGTCTCCGTTCCCTCCCTCAGGGAACGAGGGTTACCATATGTAACCGAGACGTTTTTAAGAAATCCCAGGACTCTACATTGCTCTTGTTTAGATTAAGTTGTATCATTTAGAAAACCACTGTATATTTTCAGAGAGGTGATGTGCCTCTGCGGTCCATCACGCAGCAATTTTACTCATCTTAATTCAAAGCATGATCTTACTTTTTCTACGGTAGCTATGATCTAGTGAAACCCTTTACTGAGAATATACTATCGGTTATCTTCTCAAAATATATATGTAGAACTTTAAAATGTTAGCATTTGTTGATGCTACAGTTTGTCTGTAGGCTGCATGAACAGCCTTTGGGAGAGCTGATGATACTATAGCAGGAAACATGACCTTTGACCTCCTCCATTTTGGAGGCTTACAGCTTAGTCCTTAAGCGGCTATAGTAATTTATTGCCATGTGTAACCTGAAAAAAACAAGAGGTGATAAAAAATGTTAACGATGACCTACCGTGGACCTCATGGCTACGGCTGTGAGAGGACTCCATTCATAAAGAACATTGTGGACACACAGCTCTGACGTTTTCCAAGAGTATTTTGCCCAGCCTCTTCTTTATAAATAGCCAAGACAAATCATTTGTGGACCAAAAACTTTTGCACCCACACTCCTCTTACCACCTCATCAAAAGATATGTCTAAAAGTAAGTATTGTCTTTATAATTCATTGCTACGGTGTTTTATTTAAAAAGATTGTTTATACATAAGGAAAAGACGGTATAATTCATTAGAGTTTTAAACATGCTATTGCTGTTATAGCATGCTTTGTTGCTCTTACACATTGTTGTATGTTCTATATCAAATGTCTTTGACGTCATATATGATTCAGAAAAAAAAAAAAAAAAAAAAAAATAATAATAATAATATATATATATATATATATATATATATATATATATATATATATATATATATATATATATATATATATATATATATAATCCCCCCAATCACAGTTTACTGTAGTTGGCAACTGCAGGATTTCCATAAAGGACTTTAAAATAAATGTTTTGGTTTTTATTCAGTTTTAAATCTTATTTAGATTATTTTAGTCAGACATGGTTATATGTGCATAGGCCTATTTAATTATTTAATCTGTATTTTATTCCTCTTCAGTTACTTACTTTTTAAATTTCGGTAGGCTACTTTTTTAATTCTTCTTTTACCTTGTCTTTGATTTTAACTTTTAGCACTTTGCATGATAAAATTGTTTAAAATGTAAGCTATAAATGGCACAATGTGATAACCAAAATATATACAAGTTAAGTCAAAGCTATTTATATAGCCTAGCGTTTTTCACAATACACATTCTCATAATTTAGTTATACATTCTGACGCAGGGCACCGTCCATCGTCTTCTTTCAGATGGTTCAATATTTATGATATTATGCTCCCCTGAATGACAAAGAACTGTAAACTTCAAACGTAATGTACTATACTACATTACTATAGCCTTTTATTTACTGCTGATGTTATCAAAGCCACGAATTAACTCAATTCATGGTTCCAATAGTAAAATAAATGAACAATTGACAGATGAACTGACAGATATTTTATGTAAACAGGCAAAATCTCTTCATCTGATGGTGGCCATGTGTTTTCGCCTATCATAACTGGTTTAACTCATGGCTCCCCCTTTGAGATCAACATGACTTCTGCCAAATCAAATGTACCGGCAAATTGTAAGTGTGATACATGAGAAACTATTAAAAACAGTTTTTCGCCTATGTAATGTATTAAATTTATCTTAATTAAGCAGTCGGAGTTAACTATTTGGGACCAATTTTAAGGAAAGTTACATTCTGTTACAACAAATTTTAAATATTTTTGGTACTATTGAATCAAGTTTTGTAGAATAAGCCATGATGAATTTATCTTATCTGGTGTCATGCTCCTGGATTATTCAGAAATGTAACTATAGCCTTTTATTTTACAGCACTTATTTATTTTACTACAGATTTTATCAAAGCCAAATACTGTCCAAAAGGGGCAACTGGGAAAGAAGAGAAACAGGTCAATACAAGGTTAGATTCAATCTTTATATTCTTTCCCCATTTTCCTTTCCCTGTTTTAATTTTTTAATTTTTATATTCTCAGATCATCAAGGGTTTCTGAAAGCAAACACCAGTCAGTTGGTTGAAAATATGAAGAACATTGATCCAATCATTGACGATCTTGACATGCACAATAAATCAATTGTAAATGTGCGAGCGAATCCAACACGCTGGATGAAGATGAGGGAACCGCTGGACTGTGTGATGAAGATGAGGGAACTGCATGACTGTGTGAAATGTGAAAGCATTGCCAAGGACCTGGTCAACGCTTTGTTCAAGCATGAAGAATATCTCATGAAGAAACTGCAATAACAACTGTTGTATTGTTTGGCATTATGTATTTTTTAATAATTGATTGGTGATGGAGTTTTCATTTTTGTATTGAGAACCAAGTATATTGTACAAGTGAGAAGAATCCAAACTGGGCACATAATAAACAGTGGCAAAGTTTGTATTTCTTAAAGTTTTTAAGCTTAGATATCTTTAAATACATTTTAATGTTTTTCCATTCTACTCTTAGCTATCTTAAAAAGATCTTCTCTTTTAAAAGAAGCAAAAAAATAATTTCATTTAATTTTTTATATCATCTGGACTTAAATAAAACAAATCCAAAAGAATTTTTAAAAAATTTGATATATTTTGGATTTTATGAGTTGTGTCTCTTGAGATACGTTGCCTGATTAGGGTATAAAAAGGACCATGTCGTTCTCCGTCAGCTTTTGAGTCGCCATTTCAGAAGTTTCTAGATTTTTCGAATAGGAAACTGTTTGATGGTGAAAGTTTCCGGAATCTCGTGAGCGAGTCCTTGCAGCACAATTGTCCAGGCCTTGTGCTTTAACGCTCGGAAGCTCGTGTTTTTGGGTCAGAAGCGTAGTTTGCGTCAGGCTCAGACAATGCGGGACACAAGTATCATCCGGCATGTGAGTGCGCCACGGGGAATGGCTGTCGTTTAAGAGATACGCTAGACTCTATGTTTAAAGACCATTTTAGAGGTTTCTAGATTTTCAAATAGGAAACTGTTTGATGGTGAAAGATTCGAATAGTTTCCAGAATCTTGATGGTGAAAGATTTGAATAGTTTCCGGAATCTCGTGAGCGAGTCCTTGCAGCACAATTGTCCAGGCCTTGTGCTTTAACGCTCGGAAGCTTGTGTTTTTGGGTCTGAAGCGTGAGTCGAAGAAGCTCAGACAAACAGGAACTTCTGATCAATTCCTTCCACTTTTGATCAATGAGATGTTGTAGTACCCCCGCAGTTTTTTACGATTTCGAATCCGACGTTGTTGAAGCATCCGTCCGTAGCGTCGAAACGGGGTTTAGCAGCATTAACGGCATACACAGCGGTTAGGAAATACGGCTTGTGTGCCGGTAACTGAGGCTGGTCTCTGTGTAGAGTTTATCACTCCTGCGATTGTGGGCCCGCCCTCGCACCCCTGTGTGTACGGTGGGTCGTCATCAGGACGCCATAAATAACCATGTCCTGCATGTCGTCCGAGAGAATTCAGCCTAAAATTATTTTACGATACTGTTCAGTTTACAGTTTTTTACAATCACTTTGCTACTATTTTCAGAACCTTGATGTCATTTTTCAAAACTCTAGACACAAAACTCAAAACGGTTATCACTTGTAACACAGGTTGTCTAATGTTCAAAACATTGCATTGTGCATTCACATCTTTAAAGAAATCTTGCACTTGCACAATCATTGGTTCAAAAAACAAATTTACTGTGAAATACCATTGAAACACAACTATAGATCACCCACACACAAGCAACCGATAGTTTCACTCTGTCATTGTTCGTACAATCATTAACTATTGTAGAACAAAATAGGTGATACAGGTTTCATTATGGTACTACATGTACAGTAAATACCTCTGTTACTGTAAAGTACTGCAGTAGTAGAGAGAATACAGACAAAGTGGAATCATTGAACAAAGTTTGTAATATATTGATGCAAAACACTACAGTACAATCACAACATTGGTTTATTTTAATCAAAGCAAAAATACAGTAATTAGCTATGAAATAGAAAAGAAAAGACAGTACTGTAAACCATCAAATGCAATGAAATAGAAAAGAAAAGACAGTACTGTAAACCATCAAATGCAGTGTTCCTCAACTTGCTTGCACTGTAAGAAATAAAACAGCAGTGATTACTGTACTTCTACATTGTCATCAACTCTGTGTTGTGGATTTGGCCACAGGTTCTCATCTACATCACAATGGATGTTTTCATTAGCCAAACATCTTGGAAAAAACCTTCGGGCATGGCGAATCCAGGCCTGACACT
The DNA here is from genome assembly GCA_026230005.1 of Gila orcuttii. Taxonomy (NCBI): domain Eukaryota; kingdom Metazoa; phylum Chordata; class Actinopteri; order Cypriniformes; family Leuciscidae; genus Gila; species Gila orcuttii. The sequence goes on from JAPDVR010000009.1 coordinate 6,717,468, forward strand.
GGTCTGCTGTGATGTCATTGCAGGCGTCATCCATGGCCTGGAGAAGAGTGACTTGTTCATGAGGGTGCCTATCATGAACCTTCCATCTCCATGCGGAGAAAAATTCCTCAATCGGGTTAAGGAAGGGGGAGTATGGGGGTAAATACAGGGTGGTAAATTGTGCATGGGCCTGAAACCATGCTTGCACCACATGAGCATGATGGAACCTGACATTGTCCCAGACAATGACATAGGTCACACCTTCAGCTCTACAAACCTGTTCGAGCTCATCAAGAAAGGTGACAAGGAGAGCTGCATTATATGGTCCAATATGAGGTCTGCGTCCCACCACACCATCTTCTGATATAGCCGCACACATGGTAATGTTGGCCCCACGTTGTCCAGGTACTTGGATGGTTGACCGCTGGCCAATGAAATTCCGACCTCTCCTCCTTGTCTTGGCCAGATTAAAACCTGCCTCATCCAAATATATGAATTTGTGATGGTCGTCATCAGCATCCAGCTCCATCACCCTCTAAAAATACATTTTGGAAAGAGATTTAGAGATTACCGTACAATGTAGAATTTTTGGGAATGTTTTTACAACAGCCGTCTTGAAACTGAACTTACCTGAACATACTCAGTCCTCATTTGTTTCACTCTGTCTGCATTTCTTTCGAAAGGCACATGGTATAGTTGTTTTATAGATACCTGGTGCCTTTTCAGTATGCGTGCAATGGTCGGCAAACTTATGGATCCCACATTGTTGAACATGTCTTCATTGTCCAAGATATGCTGGCGAATTTCTGTAAGGCGAATATCATTTCTGGCCCGAACCAAATCGACCACAGCCTGCTCTTGCTGGTCAGTTAGAATTTTGCCTCTGCCTCCACTATTTGGCCTAGTCACAATTCTACAGGGAACATTAGAGTAAGAAGACACTTGGTCACATCACCTATTCTGTGATACACATTGGTATGCAGTCATTTGACAATTGAGAGTAGCATAATGTTTAGTGCATGCTGATAACTTACCGGTTCTCATTGCGGAAAGTTCTGATTATTGAGGCCACGGTTGACCTTCTCAGGTTTGGTTGTATCATTGTAGCCGCCTCAGTCATTGTCATGCCATGATTTATGACATGGTCTACAACTATTGCCCGAATTTCATTGGACACTCTATGCTGTTGCTGCCGCTGTCTTGGTCCGTGGCCTTGTCCTCTACCACGTTCCCCCACACCTCTCAAACGAGGCCCACGACCACCTCTCAGAAGGGGTGCCTGTCCTCTACCACGTTCCCCCACACCTCTCAAACGAGGCCCACGACCACCTCTCAGAAGGGGTGCCTGTCCTCTACCACGTTCCCCCACACCTCTCAAACGAGGCCCACGACCACCTCTCAGAAGGGCTGCCTGTCCCCTACCATTCCTTTGACCAACACGTCTTCCTCGTCTTCCTCCCACCACTGCTTGACCTCCATTGTGACCTGGATCACCTGCTGGCTCCATGTTACATATCACTATGCTCTTGCAATTGGATCCCAATCAACTCTTTATATACTCATTCCACAATGTGCCCTCAATCATCAGTAACAAGTTGGCAGAATTGGACAAGCAATTCCAAGGGCCTGCATCTCTACAGTGCAGTACTGTCAATACTTTAAATAGTCTGAAAAGGTGGTACAGTATTTGGGACCATAGACACAGTGTCTGATGAAGCATTACAGTATGATATAAAATATTAGGCTACATCCATGGATATTGTAGTCTAATTGGTTCATGCTCCACGCTAATTGGTGACAATGAATCTCGTTATCTTGAAACTTTCATGATTTACTGTAAACATGGAAGATTGTTTGTCTGTTTCCATACAACTATGCATTAAGAGTAATGCAACAGTTACTTATCATTTTGAGCAGTTGTATCAATTGATAGTTAGATCAGTGTAAGGAAATGAATAGACATTCATTTGAAATGTAATGTGTGAATTGCCTTTTGAAATAGTAGTACTTTGATGTTAAGTTGTGTCATATTGAACAAGTGATTTTTGTTGAATGAACAAATGATCTAAGTTTTATGTGTATTGTATCCAAACAATTGAGAAAATGGTTAGAGTTTTGAAAAATGTGCATTTTGATAATTGGTTGTGAGTTTTGTGTCTAGAGTTGTGAAAAATGACATCAAGGTTCTGAAAATAGTAACAAAGTGATTGTAAAAAACTGTATTTAAAAAATAATTTTCATTTAACACCGTTGTATTAGCTTTCTCATTCAAACACAATGCATTGCGTTAAACTGACTTAACTCAATATAGTCATGTTGAAAGAACATTTTTCAGTTAAGTAGACCAAAATAATTAGTAAATTAAGTTAAATCAACTCAATACTTTTCAAACATTTTACTTATCCATTTGAGTCGAGATTACACAAATGAGTTTAATTAAAATAGCAATATAGAAAACTAGGAACAGTACAATTTGAAATAAAACGTTATTTATGTGTTTTAACAGCAAGATAAAAAATCGTTGACTTGTTAATGTTTATATTTAAAAGAGTTTCTGATATGTTAGTGTTTTACCATAAAGTGTAGACCATACTAAAAATAATTAAAACGGTTTTAATCATTATAAAAACAACTACTTTGGGGATGCATTGGATGCGACAAAACCAATAAGAGTCTTTACTGAGTAAAGATTTTGTAAAAGGTTATCTTATTAGATATATTTGTAAAGGTTGTTGAACACAATCCCTAAATAAATGAAACAATTGGATTATTTGAACTTAATAGTTTTGGACTAAATTAAGAATGCTAACCTGATTCAACTAAATGGCATTGAATTAATCTTATGTAATAAACTTAAGTTTACTGAAATAAACAATGTTAATTAAATGCGACATTACCCTGTAGAACCTGTTGACATAAAAAGTTGAGTAAATCCATCATATGTTTTCCAACAAAATGTTGATTAAACATTAAAATTTCAAAACATATGGATGGGTAAATGGATCGCAATAAGCTCTGTAACAAGCGTTTAGAAAGTAGCTAGGATGTATTTTATTTTGAGCAGAGTTTAAGTGAAGTTTTACCAACTACTAAGATGTTAAAGTTCAGTTATAGACCTTTAGCGCATTCAAATGTATTGAGTTTTTTATTGAGTAGCCGAATTCAGGGTTGTTCAATAGTTATCAAGCACCCGCACTTGGTGAGATTATTCAGAAAAAGCGACAAAAGTAATTTTCTGATAAATCATCGTACACGGATGCACTGTGTTTTGTTGTATGCAGAGATTTTGAGGGACACTTATAGAAAAATGTCTTCATTCTTTGTTTTGGTGTATTTTTAAAAACAGATAGATCTACATAGATGTTTTACACAAAAAATATTTCAGAGATCCTTGTGCGGTATTCTATAGCCGCATAAAGGGGTAAATATACATTTAAGCGCTATTTAAAACTAGAATGGTATAATGTCTCAAGTGAAGATGATGGTTCAAATCAAGTCAATTCATGTGAATACTGTCGAATATGAGCAAAGAGAAGACCTAGAGTTCACTAACATTACCGGTAACTGTAGGAAACGGATATCCAGGGGGAGAGCGTAAAGAAAAACACCATACAAAACATTACAATCACACCCGGCAATACGATAAGTGTTACGATAGTGTTGTTAAAATGAAACCGCGGTAAACAATTTAAGAACACTAGAGCTCCTCAACATGCGGTTCAAATGTTCAGTATAAACAAGAATCCATCTCTAATGCGACTGAGCTCGTTTCACATATAACTGTTGATAGTTAGGTATAATCGTTAGATAATTTATCAAACAATTGAGATTCACGATATGTTAAAACATTTTGATGATGGGGTTGCACAAAGCATTGACCAGGTCCTTGGCAATGCTTTCACATTTCACACAGTCATGCAGTTCCCTCATCTTCATCACACAGTCCAGCGGTTCCCTCATCTTCATCCAGCGTGTTGGATTCGCTCGCACATTTACAATTGATTTATTGTGCATGTCAAGATCGTCAATGATTGGATCAATGTTCTTCATATTTTCAACCAACTGACTGGTGTTTGCTTTCAGAAACCCTTGATGATCTGAGAATATAAAAATTAAAAAATTAAAACAGGGAAAGGAAAATGGGGAAAGAATATAAAGATTGAATCTAACCTTGTATTGACCTGTTTCTCTTCTTTCCCAGTTGCCCCTTTTGGACAGTATTTGGCTTTGATAAAATCTGTAGTAAAATAAATAAGTGCCGTAAAATAAAAGGCTATAGTTACATTTCTGAATAATCCAGGAGCATGACACCAGATAAGATAAATTCATCATGGCTTATTCTACAAAACTTGATTCAATAGTACCAAAAATATTTAAAATTTGTTGTAACAGAATGTAACTTTCCTTAAAATTGGTCCCAAATAGTTAGCTCCGACTGCTTAATTAAGATTAATTTAATACATTACATAGGCGAAAAACTGTTTTTAATAGTTTCTCATGTATCACACTTACAATTTGCCGGTACATTTGATTTGGCAGAAGTCATGTTGATCTCAAAGGGGGAGCCATGAGTTAAACCAGTTATGATAGGCGAAAACACATGGCCACCATCAGGTGAAGAGATTTTGCCTGTTTACATAAAATATCTGTCAGTTCATCTGTCAATTGTTCATTTATTTTACTATTGGAACCATGAATTGAGTTAATTCGTGGCTTTGATAACATCAGCAGTAAATAAAAGGCTATAGTAATGTAGTATAGTAAAATAATCCAGGAGCATGACAAATTTGTACATGACGCTGTTAGATCAGAATGCAAATTTCCAATTGGTCCCAAATAGTTAACTCGGACTACTTAATTAAGATTAATTTAATACATTACAGAGGTAAAACTGTTTTATTACACTTACAATTTGCCGGTACATTTGATTCGGCAGAAGTCATGTTGATCTCAAGGGAGGAGCCATGAGTTAAACCAGTTATGATAGGCGAAAACACATGGCCACCATCAGATGAAGAGATTTTGCCTGTTTACATAAAATATCTGTCAATTGTTCATTATACAGCCAATAGAGTACTTGCGCCCCTTTTTCACAGTCGCTGGTGTTTTTACTTCCAGAAAACGCCTGTTGCACTCTATAATGTTTCTCATTAAAAATAAATATAAACCACACTAACATGTTACTTGGATGTCCGATTGTCCTGCAGTGTTTGCTGTCTCTAGAGAGAGAGAGAAAAGGAAAGACCATGTTATTTTAAATGGAAAAAATCATGCAATCATCCTATAGGCAGTAACGCAGTGCATTCGAGTACAATGATGAAGTTTACAGTTCTTTGTCATTCAGGGGAGCATAATATCATAAATATTGAACCATCTGAAAGAAGACGATGGACGGTGCCCTGCGTCAGAATGTATAACTAAATTATGAGAATGTGTATTGTGAAAAACGCTAGGCTATATAAATAGCTTTGACTTAACTTGTATATATTTTGGTTATCACATTGTGCCATTCATATTTATAGCTTACATTTTAAACAATTTTATCATGCAAAGTGCTAAAAGTTAAAATCAAAGACAAGGTAAAAGAAGAATTAAAAAAGTAGCCTACCGAAATTTAAAAAGTAAGTAACTGAAGAGGAATAAAATACAGATTAAATAATTAAATAGGCCTATGCACATATAACCATGTCTGACTAAAATAATCTAAATAAGATTTAAAACTGAATAAAAACCAAAACATTTATTTTAAAGTCCTTTATGGAAATCCTGCAGTTGCCAACTACAGTAAACTGTGATTGGGGGGATTATATATATATATATATTTCCCTTTCGTAGTCACTCCGAGTTACGTCGAGTGACGGAGAATGGGGATTTCGCATAGAAAGCCAATCATCTTCGAGTATTACAAAACGAGCCTATGGCAATGAAAATGCCATGGGTCTGCGGAATTTGCATAGCGTATCTCCGCCCCACCGCGTGGGTATAAAAGGAGGAACGCCGGCAAAGGCAGATCATGTTTTCGCTTCGGAGCCAAGAAACTCTCTTCACTCCACAAGCCAAATCCTGAGTTATCAGTGACTTCTCTTCGAGACGAGCGAGCTCTCCGGTTTTGGTGTGACGGCGGTATCCAGCGAGTTCACATTGCCTGCGGTCTGTGCAGTGATCTGCCAGTTGGTGTGTTTCTCCCTGGTCGCCTCAGCATCGCTGAGCTTTTTTCCTCTCTAAAAGAGCTGCACGTGGCACGTCTTTTTAAAGATGTCTCGCCCGTGTTCTTCTGGGTGCGGTCGATTCCTGTCTGCCTTTGATGGGCACAATCGCTGCTTTGCGTGTCTGGGCTTAGAGCACGCTAAAGCAGCGCTTGTGGATGACTCATGTTCCTTCTGTGGGAACATGACCATCGCAACACTAAGGTCGAGACTCAATGATCTCATTCGAGAGAGAGTCCCCTCATCCACACCCCGATCTACACCCTCCTCGATAGGTGGTACTTCGGCTGGTGGACAGGGTGACTTGAGGGTGACGGTGTGGAACAAAAATCCGACGATACGTCCTCGGACCACGCCCCCCTCTGTAGTGTTGCAACCCGCGAGCACCGCGGTGATTTTACCGGGTCCATCCGTTGATGCCCCGCGTATTTCATTCGGCGCTCCAGAGGATGACTCGATGTCGATCGCGGCATCACAAGGTGGGCAAGAGTCATCGGGAAGTGACGATGCGGCTGCGTTGCCTCCTTCTGGAGTTCCAGCGTTGCCCGTATCAGATCCCGAGATGACCGCCATGCTCTCCCGAGCCGCCGCGAGCATCGGGCTCGAGTGGAACCCTCCACCCTGCCCCGAGCGCTCGCGGCTGGACGATTGGTTTTTGGGCGCGGCTGCCGCCTCTCGGCCGCAGCCGTCCCCAATACCTTTCTTCCCGGAAGTGCATGAGGAGCTGACGAAATCATGGAAGGCTCCCTTGACCTCCCGTGCACGTTCGTCGGCTTTCTCCGCCTTTCCCCCCCTAGATGGGGCGGTCGCCCGTGGGTACACTGGGGTTCCCCCGGTTGAACGCTCTGTTGCAATGCAATTGTGTCCTCAGAGTGCTTCATATCGTGGTAATCCTAAGCACCCGTCCAAGGCCTGTAGGCTTTCGTCCTCCCTCGTGGCGAAGTCTTACAAGGCTGCAGGACAGGCGGCCGCCACTCTGCATGCGATGAGCACCTTACAGGTCTACCAGGCCCAGCTGCTCAGAGATATGCACGAGGGCGGGACTGACCCAGGGCTCTTTGATGAGCTGCGTGCCGCCACTGACCTCGCTCTCCGAGCGACGAAAGAGGCCTCACGCTCCCTGGGTCAGGTGATGGCCACTTCGGTGGTCCAGGAGCGTCACCTGTGGCTGAACCTGGCTGATATGCGGGACGCCGAGTGCTCTCGTCTGCTCGACGCCCCCATATCCCAGGCCGGCCTCTTCGGCGGAACGGTCGAGGACTTTGCCCAGCAGTTCTCGACCGCACAGAAGCAGTCTGAGGCTATCAAACATATTCTGCCCCGACGGCCCGCTGCTGCCTCCACCCAGCCGTCGGTTCAGAAGCCTCAGCCTGCTCGCCGCCGAGGGCGCCCTCCTGCCGCTCCCTCCCCTCCCGCACGGCCCCAGCAGCAGCCTTCACCCAGGCCGCGTCGTGGAGGAGGCCGCAGGAAGGCGCCCCAGCCCTCTCCAGCCCCGCGCCCCGCTAAACGCCAGGCTAAGCGGCGCTCCTGAGACGGGCTGCTCAGTGATGGTCCCGGTTCTTCCCCAGGAGGTGGTTGCAGGCCCCCTCCTTCCCCCGGCGGAGGGCCGGGGGAGAATCTTTTGTTTTCCCGCTGCTCACCCACGGGTGGGCAGTACCCTAAAACTGTTAAAGAAAGAACAAACACTTCCATCACTGAGCACACAGAGCCGGCTGACAGTGTGCGACGCCTCCGGGCCTCGCCGCTCTCATCCCCCTCTGTCACAGAGTTCTCGGACAGCAGTGTGCGCCGCCTCCGGGCCTCGCCACTCCTGTCCCCCTCTGTTCCAGAGGGCGCAGACGACAGTGCGTGCCGTCTTCGGACCACACCGCTCTCGTCCCCCTCTGTCGCCAGCCCCCTGGCAGAGCAGACCCCCGTGGAACGCTGGTCCTTCCCTGGTCTCCTCTGTCAGGGCGCGGAGCCTGACCACGCCCCCGCACAGGGCCGCTATGCCACCCTCGCCGGGGCCGGTCACTCCGCTTCGCTGCCCCTCCGGGGGGACGTCTGTCGTTCGCATGACCCCGCTGGTTCAGTTTCTGGCAGCTTGGTTAGAGCTCCCCAGCCTGTCCCGCTGGGTCGCCCGAACGATCAGGCGCGGCTATGCGATTCAGTTCGCTCGGTCTCCTCCCCGTTTCAGCGGAGTCCGCTTCACTGTGGTCGGTGGCAATGCCCCCATCATGCGAGCGGAGGTTGCCACCCTGCTGGCGAAGGGTGCAATCGAGACTGTCCCTCCAGCCGTGATGAGGTCGGGGTTTTACAGCCCGTACTTCATCGTCCCCAAGAAAACCGGTGGGTTACGACCGATCCTGGACCTGCGCGTCCTGAACCGCTCCCTTCACAGGCTGCCGTTCAGGATGCTCACGGCCAAACGCATTTTCGAGTGCGTGCGGCCACAGGATTGGTTTGCAGCGATAGACCTGAAGGACGCCTACTTTCATGTCTCCATCTTACCTCGACACAGACCGTTCCTTCGGTTTGCTTTCGAGGGGCAGGCATATCAGTACGCGGTTCTCCCATTCGGGTTGGCTCTGTCTCCTCGCGTCTTTACGAAGGTCGTCGAGGCAGCCCTTGTTCCCCTACGCGAACACGGGGTTCGCATCCTGAACTATCTCGACGACTGGCTGATTCTAGCCCACTCTCGAGCTCAGGTTTGCGAACACAGAGACCTTGCGCTCCGGCACCTAGCCCGTCTGGGCCTTCGGGTCAACTGGGAGAAGAGCAAACTCAGCCCCGTGCAGAGGATCTCTTTTCTCGGTATGGAGATCGACTCGGTCGCCATGTCCGCGCAGCTTACGAGCGAGCGTGCACACTCACTGCTGACTTGTCTTCGTCAGTTCGAGGGCAAGAGTGCGGTCCCACTGAAATTGTTTCAGAGGCTCCTGGGGCATATGGCATCTGCAGCCGCGGCAACGCCGCTCGGATTGCTTCATATGAGACCGCTTCAGCTGTGGCTTCGCGATCGAGTCCCGAGGTGGGCATGGCATCACGGCACGCTCCGAGTCCCAGTGACTCCGACCTGCCGTCAGTTCTTCACCCCGTGGAGGAACCTCAGTTTTCTACGGGCCGGAGTCCCCCTAGAACGAGTTTCCAGGCATGTTGTTGTCTCCACAGATGCCTCTTCCACGGGCTGGGGCGCCATGTGCAACGGACATGCTGCCGCGGGCTCCTGGACAGGACCCCAGCGCCTTCTGCATGTCAATTGCCTCGAGTTGCTGGCAGTACGCCTTGCCCTGCACCGTTTCCACACGCTGCTCAAGGGTCAACACGTGCTAGTCCGTTCAGACAATACCGCAACAGTAGCGTACATCAACCGTCAAGGTGGTCTACGCTCCCGCCGTATGTCGCAACTCGCTCGCCACCTCCTCTTATGGAGTCAGAAGCACCTGAGGTCCCTTCGTGCTATCTACATTCCGGGCGTTCGGAACCTTGCAGCCGACGAGCTGTCTCGGTTCCGTCCTATCCGCGACTCCATCCCCAGTCGGTCCAGCTGATTTGGGACCAGTTCGGGGACGCACAGATAGACCTGTTTGCCTCCCACGACTCATCCCATTGCGCCCTGTATTACTCCCTGTCCGAGGGCACGCTCGGCACGGATGCACTGGCGCACAGCTGGCCGCGGGGCCTACGCAAATATGCGTTTCCCCCAGTGAGCCTTCTCGCACGGACTCTGTGCAAGATCAAGGAGGACGAGGAGCAGGTAACTTTGGTTGCGCCGTACTGGCCCGCCAGGACCTGGTTCTCCGAACTAGTACTCCTCGCGACAGCACCTCCTTGGCCAATTCCTCTGAGAGAGGACCTCCTCTCTCAGAGACGGGGCACCCTTTGGCACCCTCGTCCCGATCTCTAGAGGCTCCACGTGTGGCCTCTGGACGGGACGAGGCAGGTTTGAGTACCCTGCCACCTGCGGTGGCGGCTACCATCACTTCCGCTAGAGCTTCGTCCACGAGACATCTCTATGCGTTGAAGTGGAACCTCTTCGTCAACTGGTGCTCTTCTCGCCGAGAAGACCCCAGGAGATGCTTGATCAGTGTCGTGCTTTCCTTCCTGCAAGACGGGCTGGAGCGAAGGCTGTCTCCCTCCACCCTGAAGGTGTATGTGGCCGCTATAGCTGCATATCACGAACCAGTTGATGGTAAGTCTCTGGGAAGGCACGACCTGATCATCAGGTTCCTGAGAGGAGCGAGGAGACTGAATCCTCCTCGCCCTCCTCTCGTTCCCTCTTGGGACCTCTCAGTGGTGTTAAATGCCCTGCAGAGGGCTCCCTTAGAGGCTCTGCAATCAGTGGAGCTTAAGTTCCTGTCTATGAAGACCGCGCTCCTGGTTGCACTGGCTCCATTAAGAGGGTAGGGGACCTGCACGCATTCTCCGTTGACGAAGCGTGCCTGGAATTCGGGCCGGCTTACTCTCACGTGATCCTGAGACCCCGGCCTGGATATGTGCCCAAGGTTCCTACCACTCCCTTTCGGGACCAGGTGGTGAACCTGCAAGCGCTGCCCCTGGAGGAGGCAGACCCAGCCTTGGCACTGCTCTGTCCAGTACGCGCTCTCCGCGCTTACGTAGACAGGACGCGGTGTTTCAGGACCTCAGACCAGCTCTTTGTCTGTTATGGTGGGAGACTGAAGGGAAAGGCTCTCTCAAAGCAGAGGTTGTCTCACTGGATAGTGGACGCCATTGCTTTGGCTTACCAACAGCAAGGCCGACCGTGCCCCCTTGGTGTGACAGCCCACTCCACCCGGAGTGTGGCTTCCTCTTGGGCTCTAGCGCATGGCGCCTCGCTGGCAGACATCTGTAGAGCTGCAGGCTGGGCGACACCTAACACATTCGCCAGATTCTATAATCTCCGAGTGGAGCCAGTGTCCTCCCATGTACTCGCTTCAACCAGCTAGTTCAGGACCCGCTCAGGTGTCTTCGCTTGCTCGCCATTCCACTCCACGGACTGGATACGTGCGGTTATTCTCCTCAGGTGAGCCTTCCCTTCTGAAGCCCTGAGTTCCTCCAGCACTGTTGACGCTGGCGCCAGTGTCTATTGCCTGTGCGTTGGCTAGGTGCCTCAGTGTGCTTGGTTCCTCCCTTGAGTAACCCCCACATGTGTATGTCCACTGTAAGCCTCTTTGACCATGTGTCTTTCCCTCGGCAAGCCACCTTGCCACCCTGGAGTTGAAAGTTGCCACCCCACGGGCTGGTTACTCCAGTGTTCCTCCATATGAAGCCTTCCGGCCATATGCGTATTTCTAAGTCCTCCCTATGGGTAGGCATGCTGCGGCTATCTCCTCTGAGATATGCTCCCCAGTGTACCTTGGTATTCCTGTGTTAAGTAGGACTCCTTCGTCCGTGCCAGTATCACGACAGGGGGATCAGACTTTCGCAGGACACTGGAAGACAGCTGTGAAGGTGGCGTGATTATACGGGGACCCCATTCTCCGTCACTCGACGTAACTCGGAGTGACTACGAAAGGGAACGTCTCGGTTACGGATGTAACCCTCGTTCCCTGAGTAGGGAACGGAGACGTTACGTCTCCCTGCCACTTCCGCTGTACCGCTGGGTAGACGCCTGAGTTCAGTCTCGGCTCCTCAGCGAAGACATGATCTGCCTTTGCCGGCGTTCCTCCTTTTATACCCACGCGGTGGGGCGGAGATACGCTATGCAAATTCCGCAGACCCATGGCATTTTCATTGCCATAGGCTCGTTTTGTAATACTCGAAGATGATTGGCTTTCTAGGCGAAATCCCCATTCTCCGTCACTCGACGTAACGTCTCCGTTCCCTACTCAGGGAACGAGGGTTACATCCGTAACCGAGACGATATATATATATATATATATATATATATATATATATATATACAGGTGCTGGTCAACGAATTAGAATTATTTTAAATAGTGCAATCATGAAATTCTTTGAATGCATTTTTTGTGCAGAAAGCAAATCAGGTGTTCACCGCACCTGTCCTACTCGTTAGACTAATCACGGAACTCGTTAACTGGAAAAAAATTTGCTCAGCTGAGCTTTCCAAAAGGCCCATTTAGGCCATTTAACTGTGACACTGTTGTTTTATTGAATTAGAATAATGGTGAAAGCGTTTCATTGAATTAGAATAAATGCTCAAATTTTTGTTTTCTGTGAAGAGTGTTCACTGTGCAGTATAAAGTCAGGGTTGAGTAGAATTTCTAAGTTGTAAAATCAATCATGGGTAAGCAGCGCGACCTCTCAACCGGAATAGTGGCTCAAATTCAAGCCCTTCGCCAACAAGGCTTGACCCAAACTAAAATTGCTGAGCAGCTCGGCATCAGCCAGTCTTCCGTCTGCAAAGCTCTCAAGAAAAACTGCAGCAAGCGCACCAACTGTTCCGGCGTCCGAAAAACTTCTGCTCGCGACAACAAGCAGCTGAGAAAGATCGCAGTCAGCAACCGGTTCAAGTCCACTTCCGAGCTCACCGACTTGTGGAACAAGCAGACCGGCGCTGACGTCTCCAGATCAACCACTTACCGTCGTCTGCGCGAACTCGGCTTCAAATCTCGCGTTCCAGCAGTAAAACCGATGCTGAACAAGAAACAAATGGTGAAACGGCTGAAGTGGGCCAAAGAACACGGCGAGTGGACTGCTGAAGACTGGCAGAAAGTGGTCTTCAGTGACGAATCACGCTTCTGCATCTCCTTCGGTGACCAAGGTCCTCGTGTCTGGCGTCGTGGTGGCGAAACCTACAACCACGAGTGCGTGAAAAGATCTGTCAAGTTTCCCCAGAGCGTTATGGTCTGGGGATGCATGTCCGCTCGAGGTGTAGGGAAACTCTGCTTCCTCAAGAAGACTGTCAATGCTGCCGTATATCAAGATGTTCTGGAAACGTTCCTGATTCCGACTGTTGAGGAACAGTTCGGCGAAGAAGACTTCATATTTCAACAGGATCTTGCACCGGCTCATGCGGCAAAGTCGACCAAAGATTGGTTCACTAAAAAACAGCTTGAAGTTTTGGCATGGCCGGCCAACTCGCCTGACCTCAATGTCATTGAAAGCCTTTGGGCCATCGTCAAGCGGAAAATTCGCGACAGAAAGCCTTCTACGCTGGACCAACTGAAGCAGAACATCGCCACTGCCTGGGAAGCTGTGAGTGCGGAAACTTGCGACAAGCTGGTCAAATCGATGCCGCGGAGACTTCAGGCAGTCATACAAGCCAAAGGGGCAGCCACAAAATACTGAGAAAGTGATGATTGTAATTATAATAAAAATTATTGCAATTCAATGAAACGCTTTCACCATTATTCTAATTCAATAAAACAACAGTGTCACAGTTAAATGGCCTAAATGGGCCTTTTGGAAAGCTCAGCTGAGCAAATTTTTTTCCAGATAACGAGTTCTGTGATTAGTCTAACGAGTAGGACAGGTGCGGTGAACACCTGATTTGCTTTCTGCACAAAAAATGCATTCAAAGAATTTCATGATTGCACTATTTAAAATAATTCTAATTCGTTGACCAGCACCTGTATATATATATATATATATTTTTTTTTTTTCTGAATCATATATGACGTCAAAGACATTTGATATAGAACATATAACAATGTGTAAGAGCAACAAAGCATGCTATAACAGCAATAGCATGTTTAAAACTCTAATGAATTATACCGTCTTTTCCTTATGTATAAACAATCTTTTTAAATAAAACACCGTAGCAATGAATTATGAAGACAATACTTACTTTTAGACATATCTTTTGATGAGGTGGTAAGAGGAGTGTGGGTGCAAAAGTTTTTGGTCCACAAATGATTTGTCTTGGCTATTTATAAAGAAGAGGCTGGGCAAAATACTCTTGGAAAACGTCAGAGCTGTGTGTCCACAATGTTCTTTATGAATGGAGTCCTCTCACAGCCGTAGCCATGAGGTCCACGGTAGGTCATCGTTAACATTTTTTATCACCTCTTGTTTTTTTCAGGTTACACATGGCAATAAATTACTATAGCCGCTTAAGGACTAAGCTGTAAGCCTCCAAAATGGAGGAGGTCAAAGGTCATGTTTCCTGCTATAGTATCATCAGCTCTCCCAAAGGCTGTTCCAGCAGACAAACTGTCGCATCAACAAATGCTAACATTTTAAAGTTCTACATATATATTTTGAGAAGATAACCGATAGTATATTCTCAGTAAAGGGTTTCACTAGATCATAGCTACCGTAGAAAAAGTAAGATCATGCTTTTAATTAAGACGAGTAAAATTGCTGCGTGTTGGACCGCAGAGGCACATCACCTCTCTGAAAATATACAGTGGTTTTCTAAATGATACAACTTAATCTAAACAAGAGCAATGTAGAGTCCTGGGATTTCTTAAAAACAACAACTACAAAACATAACAAAACACATTGTGACAAACTTTGACAACAAGTTTCATGTGGATGGACAAAAAATACTGTTTGAAATATTTTTGTATAAGATCTAAGATACCAAAGTACAGTTTTTGCTTTACAATTTTAAAATTGCTTTAAACTGTTTAGTAAAAATAATACCTTAGGTTAAATTTATGTAAAATCATTTATATCACACATAAGTCTTCTAAGAAGATAAATAGAAGATACAATTTTAATAAAACGTTAAAGCTTTGATTTAAACAGTCTTTTAATTTTAAAAGATCTAATTTAAACTTTTAATATTATGCTTTTAAATGAATAAAACTCTGGAAAGCACACTAACTTTACTGTGACAGTGTACCCCAGAGGCTCATCTGTCCTGCATCTCGGGGCTCAAGCATTCATTTCACCCTGTAGTTTATCACTGAAGGAACCAGGAGGGCTTTGTTTATGACTTTGGACTGTTTTTATCATTGCATAAAGAACTACATCTTCGGCACTATGAAAATGTAAGGTATTTTTATATTTATATACTTTTTTATATAAAAGTCATTTAGCTAAAACTATGTTTAAATCGTTTGAATTCATTTTAGTAACATACTTGTTATTATTCTATATTTATAATCATTTAATTTAAATATGGAGATTAGTTAATTTATGGAAAACAGTATATAAAAACAATGTAAAAATGCTGTTTTCTGTGATGGTCGTGTTTAGGTGTACGGGATACAGTACAAAAATCATTATGGCTATGACTATATTAATAAAATTATACTTTAGGTCACCGTTAAACAAAATCATTCAAAAGATAAATAGAAGATACGACTGTATTACAACGTTTTTATTAAGACTTAATTGAAATCTTCTTTTATTTTTAAAAGATATAATTTAAACTTTTAATATTAACTTTTAAGATTAACACTAAAAAACATTCCCAACATCTCATACTGCTCACTCACACACACACACACACACACACACACACACACACACACACACACACACACACACACACACACACACACACACACACACACACACACACACACACACACACACATTCCTCCTCCACTCTGAATCACGGACTGTCAAAACGCCGGTGTGGGAGAAAAACACTTTGGGATATTTTGTATCAAAACTTATTGCATCTTTGTAAATACATTTATACCTTATATGGACAATGATGTGTTGGGATTTACTTCTTCAATTCTCTGAAAATGTAAGATGATTTTCTTTATTTTGTGTTCATCTAAAACAAAACTAATTGGTGCACTGTGTTTCAGTAATTTAGAAAAGATGTTTATTTTTAAAATGAACGATATAATCATATAATTTATATACTTTTAAAGAACAGAATGTTTTTCAACTTTTTCAACTGCTGTTAGTGTGAAAATATGTGTCATTATTAGAAAAACTCTGAAATATTATATTTGTGAATGACTAAATGTAAATTTTACAAATATTTCATTTATATACTTTTAAAGAACAGAATGTGTTTCAACTTTAGTTAGTGTGAGATATTTTCTCACTTTCACCGTCCTCAGCAATCCCCTCTCCTCTGGAATATGGAGGGAGATCCTGTGAAGCCCCGTGTCAAAGTTCAAACATAAAACCTTCACAACTTACATTAAATCAAACCCTTATAGCCACGAGGCCAGACACATGGCGGTAGATTTACTTCTTCAACCCAGGTGAAAATGTATTTATTTATTTTTTGTTTTGAAAAGATATTTTATTAACCATTTCATTTATATAATTTTAAAGATCAGTGCTTTTCAACGTTAGTGTAAGATATGTGCCATTATTGGAAAAATCTCTTTTTCTCACTATCCCATTTATATAGCGTGCTCAGGAATGCCAGGATATCGGGTGTCACACACACACATTTAGCCCAGAGACTGTCAACTTTAAACCAATTCTTCAGTACTCTGAAAAGGTAAGATGATTTTATTTTTTAAATAATTGCTTCAGTAAGATATTTATTTTAAAGGAATGAATGTTGTTCAACTTTAGTTAGTATGAAAAATATTTGTGAATGACTAAATTTATAAACATTTCATTTATATACTTTTAAAGATCAGTATGTATTTCAACTCTACTTAGGGTAAAAATATTATATTTGTAAATGTTATAACCGTTTCATATATACTTTTAAAGAACAGAATGTGTTTCAACGTTAGTGTAAGATATGTGCCATTATTGGAAAAATCTCTTTTTCTCACTATCCCCATTTATATAGTATGCTTCAGGAATGCCAGGATATCGGGTGTCACACACACACATTTAGCTCAGAGACTGTCAACTTTAATCCAATTCTTCACCATAGTGAAAAGGTAAGATGATTTTATTTTTGATTTTTATTTTTATTTATTTTAAAGGAATGAATGTTTTTCAACTCTACTTAGTGTGAGATATTTTCTCACTTTCACTCCCCAGCAGGGGGATGCAGGAATAGGGTGACGTCTCACACACTCACAGACAGACGCACACACTTAGCGCAGAGACTGTCAGATGCAAAAGGCACTCTTTCCAAAAGAGGAACTCTTTTCAACTTTTTCAAAAGATCCTCAACTCTGAAACAGTAAGATGATTTTATTTTTGTTTTGAAAAGATAACTCTAATCTATATGTAACATTAGAAAAATTATTTTCTCACTAACCCCGACACAGCTGGCGTGGAGGGAATTTCCCAAAGCAAAAAGTTATTTTCCCCGGGGGTCAATAGGGGTAAAACTAAATGGCAAAATCATCCATCATAATACGGATCAAAGACAACTGTCAAACCCAGATCAACCCTAACAACTGGCAACTTGACGTATAATACAAAGGTCAATAGGGCAAAGACAACTGTCAACTTGATCGATCGATAGGTCAAAGGTTAATCCCTACATCAAAGGACCTCCGGAGGACCACGGAAGGTCAAAGGTTAGCCCCCCCCCCCCACCTGTCAACTTGATTGATCGATAGGTCAAAGGTTAATCCCTACATCAAAGGGGCCTCCGGAACATCCTCCGGAAGGTCAAAGGTTAGCCCCGCCCACCTGTCAATCATAGGGTCATAAATCATCTTGACACAAGCTGAATCCTATTACTACTGCTGTATACATATATACACAGGAGAACTTTGGAGGAAAGCCTTTTACCACCCAATTGCAAGAGCACAACATATACAAATAACAAAATACACCAGTAATATACAGAACAAAAAATACTATAGAAAATACTATAGTACCAGAACCATCCACAGCTGCAACACAGTGCACAGTCTGCACTCTGAGGACCTGATGCTGAAATTACAAAAAAATGCAAACAGTTACATTCAAAAAATACTGTAATAGAAAAAAAGACCGTAATATAACAAAATAGATTTTATGCTTGGCTGAGGTGAAAAAGTTGGTGTATCAATATGGAAACAGACTTACTGAATAAAATGAAACATGTAACTTAAATGTCCACTGAAGCTTAAGCTCCTCTTATAATAATAAAAATAGTGCCAAATGAAAACATCACATCTGTATGGAGGAGGCTGTAACATTCCTACATGAAACTAACAAGAAATGTCATAATTCCATGTTTTCCACATGGTTCTCCATCGTTTGAACTTTAACTGGAGCTCTTTTAATGACGTCATCTCATTGTGTCCTCTTCTTATGCAATGCTTTAATGGTGCAGACATCACCAACTGTTTATCTCAAAGCGCTTAACAATATTCATATGGCGGTAGTGGATGGATGGATACATTTTGTGCTGAGTGTGGATGGAAACCTGGTTGATAAAAATGCAGCTTAGCGGCGTTCACAAGAGCGGCTGAAGAAATCCTACAGTCCAGCAATGATTTTGTTCTTTAGTCCAAGGACTTTGGGGGAAAGCCTTTCTCCATCCATTTTCAAGAGCACTTTTTGAATGAATTTATAGGAGTATTTCAGCTCATTGGGGTAAGCCATGTTCAGTACATAGATGACTCCCAGCATCATTGCACATGCTTGGGCTACAGATCCAGTGTTCTCCAGAATGATTTCTCCTTCAACATAAATGCCAATGTAATCATGTGCTCCAATTTCTCCACCCTCCTTGTTGATGACATAAACGCCCATGGTGGATTTCTGCAGGTCTCTCTGGATGTCATCTCCTTCGATGTCCTGTATATTTGTAGAGTATAGGTGACCAAAAAAAACAACAAAAAAAAAACATGAATTTATGTAATAGATCTTAATGACCTAAAAATTCTAAATGTCTTTATATCAACAATACGCTTATTTCACGCAGCCGTTATTTTGAAATCGAAAGCGAGGCTCCGGTGGGAAGAAAGCCGGAAGTGTCGCCTTTAATCACAGGAGATCGTGAATGCGATGGTGTATTGTTGTGTTTAATGTAGAAATGAGTTATTCTAAAACTGTACATACATGTCTTTCATACTTTAGACTATATACAGTGAAATTAATTTTAAAAATATTTTTTATATATAATTCAGAAAGTAAAAAAGAAGCAGGAACAAACTATATACACATCCTATATTGGATATTAACATCAATAGTGTAAATCGCGGCAGCAGCTTCAGGTTGGTAGTCCAAGGCATTGTTGTTTATCTTTACTTCCGGGGTTCTTCCCACCGGAGCCTCGCTTACGATTTCAAAATGGCGGCTGCGTGAAATAAGCGTATATATAATTACACTGGTCAGTAAAACTATTGAAAATATTTTGGTCAGTTAAATAAAGGTTCATGTGAATTAACCAATCACAGATTTTTGTTTTTATAGCATTGTGAAAAATATCAAAACTTTTCTGCAAACGGAGCAGAGACACAGAAGTCAGAATGGATTGAGAGATGGACTAACACATTGTTAGTTTTGGTCTTTAAATTGAACATTAAGAAAAATAATGAATAAAGCCTGCCTTATCGTTTCAAGAACCAAACTGATGGTTTAAAATGTTTTAGCCAATTAATGAAAATCTCCAGACACATATCCTGTGACAACATCCATGTTGTTTTACTCTTCAGGATTTCATTTCCTCAACATAAAGTTTGTCAAGAGTCTGTTAATAATTATTGGATGTCAGAGTTCTTGAATGCACCAGGGTGTGTTTAGAAAATGGTACCTTTTTTTGAAAACTGTGTAGCAAATTGTTGATTTTTATACAAATATTCTCAACCTTATGGCTACTTGTATGGTTAAAATTAATTTTCTAAAATTGATGCTTTGGAAAATGGTCAGTGGTAATGTTAATGCATTTGTCATCAATGGGCTAAAACATAAAAACACCAGTATGATCCTTACAATCCTCTGTAGTGACATGCTTTAGTGGCTAGAGCATTTTTCAAGTTTTGCATTAGTTGATTTAAATAAACAGCAGGCTTCCACACTATAATAAATCTAGACCCCAAAATACGACAGCGTGTAGACCGTGATAGAACTACAGCTGCCATAGTTTTGGTGTCAACACAGTGATTTTATTATGCATCGGGCTTGTTTTTGTTTTTGGTGAGTGCCCCTTTAAATCACATTGTGAAAGCCATTTTCTTCTAACTAGTGGGTTAGTGACATTAGGATCTTAAAACATTTTCTATAATACAAGACAGTACATCTGACTGACAAATACAAATACAATGACTTGCCTTATACTCCCGAATGAGATGTCCATGATCCTCACCAAGGTAGATGCAAAGTGCCTTGAGGACCGCTGCCCTTTTAAGATTGATGTCACTTGTAGCCTGTGTAAAAGGATTACAACTATTAAAATACAATACATAATAAAAATGTCTTGAAACTGTAGAATATTTCAAACCTGTGGTAACATCAAAAATATATACACAATGACTTAATTATACATTCTGTAAATTGCCCTCTTTAGCTAAAAAATTTTAGTGTATTGTGACTTAATTTTCATAAAATATCAGGTCTGAATGTGTAGGGCGATAGGGTGACAGTTCAGTCTGGACGGTAGGTGCAAATGTACCAAAAGGTCTCTGTTTTAAAACACTTGAAATGTACCTG
Organism: Gila orcuttii; assembly: GCA_026230005.1. Classification (NCBI taxonomy): domain Eukaryota; kingdom Metazoa; phylum Chordata; class Actinopteri; order Cypriniformes; family Leuciscidae; genus Gila; species Gila orcuttii. Next base: position 6,738,017 of record JAPDVR010000009.1, read on the forward strand.
TCTAGTGCCAGCCTTGATTATTTGTAAGGGGCAAGGTTCCTAAGGCTACATCCACACTACTACATTTTAGTAGTGTGGATGTAGCCTTAGGAACCTTGCCCCTTACAAATAATCAAGGCTGGCACTAGACAGGTACATTTCAAGTTTTTCCACAGTGTATATGATATTTTCTACTACAATGTAAAAACATGTTTACCAGAAAACACCTCCCTTATTGTTGAAAATAGATGTCATCTGGGGTAAATGGCTGTCCAACTAAGCCATGAAGGGTGTTTCAAGTGGGACTGTTGTTATGCGCTGGAATTCAGCATTTATCTATTACACACACACACACACACACACACACACACACACACACACACACACACACACACACACACACACACACACACACACACACACACACACACACACACACACACACACACACACACACACACACACACAAACAGAAGACTGTAGCTACTATATCATTAAAAGATATATTCTAATTTTATTACATTCTATATTCTTGGTGTACAGTGTGTTCTAGCCAGATGTATTGCTATCAATCAAGGGTAATGGCAAGAAATCAAAACTGGTCCATCAGCCTGCATCCTTATTTAAACCTTGCTAATACTTTTTTATATTTACAATGGGTCAAAGTGCAATGTAAAAACCCAGGGAGCAAGCACAGTAAAGGGTGAAAAAAACTGAATTCCCCAAAATTAAAACGGAAAAAACGGAATTTGCAAAAATTAAAACGGAAAAAACGGAATTTGGGAAAAAATAAAACGGAATTTGGGAAAAAATAAAACGGATTTTATAGGGCCCTAAGTATAGCTGTTAAGATATATTTTACTGTAAATGCACTGTGTCTAAGATGTTGTTAAATGCACTTACCAAAACAATATGAGCTCCCTAAAGAATTAGGTTTTGGTCCACATCACACCAAGACAATCAGATATGAGAATAACCTGCAACAGAAATAAAAATAAGCAGGAATTAAAAAGATAAATTGTAAGCATGTTGAGGGACAAAGTAATTGTCCAATAATCACAAACCTGTGTCAGCACAAAACATGTTAAAGCCCACAACTCAAATCAGATCACTACAAACTAATTTGTGTCCAAGTCCAAATTTTAATAATACCTTATTACTATAAAAAAAAATATCATGGAGCATGGAAGTGGACAGACAGACATGGACTTCATTTTCAGGAAAGATTATTTTAATTATCAACTTCTTTATTTATTCACAGCAGGACTATTTTATTGCAAGTGTGTTATTCCTCCAGAAATTACATCAGAAAATAATGCTTTCAAAGCTTTAGATGCTCTGGGCAGACAGACAGGAAATTATGTGAAACAAGAGGGGAAATGGACGTTTATGGAAATTGTGTGAATTAAGTACAAAACAGATTTGTTTTCTTAACTACCATTAACAACCATTATTTGTACAACAATGCATGAAATATAAACACCTGTACAATGTTTTAGAATAAATAATTGTGTACGGTTATTTACATTGTGTCAGATCATATTATATGGTGATTTTTTATAAACTGTTTGTGAAATCAGAAACAGAAAAATCTCTTCATAATGCAGCCCACAAGCCTACAACAACTAAGTACATTGTGAGATATTATAACTGAGTCAACAAGTCAAGACCCCTGCCAGCTCTTAATTTTGTTAATTTAATTAAAATTAATTAATTTTTCTGTCTTCATGCCAATCACTAACTCTATTAGTATTTGTATTTTTCATGTTCCACTTCTATACTAAAAGTATTAGTTTGAAATTGGGAGCAATAAATGCAGTGCCAACATAATTAGTCTTTGTGTTTAGAGCAGAAACAAAGTTGAACAACATTAACCTGTCCTGCTAGCTAAACCCACATTCTTATCCCTGTTGTCTTCTGCCTACCACTACAGGTTAACTGGTCTTTCACTGGACTATCGGCTTTGTTCGTACTAGCTGGTCCCCTCGTGTCAAATCTCCTGCCATTTAGTTATGAAGCATTTGCATGCTTCTACTACATGTACTTTCAGCCCCACCTTTACGTTTTAAGCTTTGTTCCCTTTCAGTCGATAACGTCAGACGTAGTCGGCGGTCGACTGAATGGGGATCGCGCTAGAGAGCCTATCATCTTCGATTACTATTGAACGAGCCAATGGAATTTGGCGTGCGTGATTTGCATCACACACTCCGCCCCCGCGGCGCGGGTATAAATACGGAAGTGGATGCACGCACTAGTTGCCTTTCGCTTCGGAGCCGTTCGTCTTTGATGTCTCTGAAGAGTGCTGTTGTGTTCAACGAGCGAGTGTGTCGGTGTTCTTGCGGGAAGACCTCTCCAGTGTTGGTGTTCTACAGCTTGGTGCAGCGGTGATCGCGAGCTTCTCAGCTCTCAACTGTTGTTTTAACAGCATCAAATTTCTATTATTTGTTTGTGTGTTGACGGTTGGTTAGAGGGCGAGAAGTGAGTGCTTCACTGTTGGTTGAAAGACTATTCAGTGTTTGCCGTGGTCATTCCCTGTGTGCTCCGGCACTGGTGACGGTCTCATTTCCTAAAAGAGCAACACGGGTGTGAGTGCGTCTTTTTCAAGATGCCATTCCATCCGTGCGTTTCTGGGTGCGGTTTGGCGCTATCCCCCTCTGACGGTCACGAAAGTTGTGTCGCATGTTTGGGCTTACAGCATGCTGAGGCAGCTTTTGTGGATGAGTCATGTTCTCACTGCGGGAACATGGCCATCTCGGTGTTGAGATCTAGACTCGCCTTCGTCAAAAGCGTTGGTGCAGTCCCCACCTCTGGGCCCCGCCCCTGTTCTTCCTCTGGGTTACCTTCCCAGAGAAAGGCTGGGGTGCCGTCCAAGCTGGGTGATCTGAGGATCACAGTGACGAGTAATCCGCCCGGCCAGGCCCCGTGGATCCCTCACTCTTCTTTCGCACCGCAACCGGTGGAGCTTCCCATTGATCCCGCTGGTCCCTCTGTAATGGACAGGCCAGCCGTGTCATTTGGGGCCCCTCCAGGGGATAGCATGTCAATCGCAGCATCGGAGGGGGAGCTGAACTCTGGAGATGACGACTCGGCTGCACTGCCTCCCTCTGGGAGACCAGTGTTGCCCGAGCCAGATCCAGAAATGTCAGCTATGCTGAAAAAGGCCGCCGAGGCGGTAGGGCTCGTGTGGAACCCTCCACCGTGTCCCGAGCCGTCTCGGTTGGATGATTGGTATATCGGGGCGGGCCGTACTGGTTCTCAGTCCGCCGCTCCGGTTCCTTTCTTTCCTGAAGTGCATGAGGAGCTTACGAGGGCATGGATGGCACCTTTCTCTGCCAGAAACCGCCTGAGTAGCTCCTCCCCCTCACTACCCTTGATGGGGGAGCGGTGAAGGGTTACGAGGCTATCCCTCCAGTGGAGCGGGCTGTTGCGATGCAGTTGTGCCCAACGGCGGCCGCTTCCTGGAGAGGGGATCCTCGTCACCCCTCTAAAGCCTGTAAGTTCTCGTCCGCTCTTACGGGCAAGGCTTACAAAGCTTGTGGGCAAGCCGCTTCCTCTCTGCATGCCATGGCGTTGCTCCAGGTCCAACAGGCCCAGGCACTCATGAACATGCACGAGGGTAGTCCGGACCGTGAGCTCATGGGTGAGCTCCGCACTGCAACTGACCTCGCCCTCCGGGCGACGAAGGTTGCAGCTCGCGCGGTCGGGTCGGCGATGTCCACACTGGTGGTCCAGGAGCGCCATCTCTGGCTCAACCTGGCCGATATGAGAGAAGCGGACAAGGTTCGGTTCCTGGACTCTCCCATTTCCCAGGTTGGGTTATTCGGCGACGCTGTGGAGAACTTTGCCCAACAGTTCCCTACAGCCCAGAAACAGACGGAGGCTATCCGGCACATCCTGCCTCGGAGGGAGGCTGCTGCCTTCACCCGCCCTCCGAGGTCAGATCCTCCGCCTGTTCGTCGCCGAGGGCGTCCGTCCGCAGCCGCCTCAGCTCCCGCCGAACCATCGCAGCAGCCTACACCCAGGTTCCGGCGTGGAGCCGGCCGCGGAAGGGGAGCCCAGCCTGCTCCAGGCACTGCCAAGCCAGGTGGTAAGCATCAGCAGAAAAGAAAACGCTGAACCTGGACGGGCTCCCAGGGATGGAGGAGTTGCTCGTGGGGTGGTCGCCGATCCACTCCCTCTGGCTGGTTGGAGGGCCAGCTAGAGTTTTTTGTTATGTGTGTGTTTGTTCCGCCGCTGGCCCCTATAAAAACGGGGTCAGCGGTACCCACATATTCAGAAAAAGAGCAAATTTTCTATTCCTGGGTCCCAAGTGGACCAGTCTGGCGGGTGTGACCCTGTAATAGCCTTACATCCCCCAGCTTCCCTTGGTCTCCAGCAGGCAGCTTGGGGCGTTCGAGGACCCGGTCATCCGCCTTCTCACGTCCCCCTGCCGCTATGGGAGACAGGTAAGTGCTGCACATGCACACTAACACCGCTCTCTCTACTTGCTGCCCAACCTCAGGCTCGGCTATCCCGCCCAAGTCAGTGATAATCATCACATTAGGTGTTGAGCAGACGTGCTCCTGAAATTCCAGTGATATTCATCACACCGAGTGTTGAGCAGTGTTCCTGATTTGTGCGGGCATATCTTATCCTGCTGGCGAGGGATTTGATATAGCCGCTCCTCCAGCCGGTACGAAAGCCAGGGGTAAACTCGCTCTTCGTGCTACTAGGTGGTGGGTCGCGACCATCTTGGCCCAAGGTTGGTCTGCAGCTCCGACCTGAAAGACATGTGCTTCAGATCTCTACCTCCGCACCGCAGGCCATCCTGTGTGTTGCGTGTAAGGGTGGAGTATCAGTACAGTGTCCTTCCCTTCGAGTGCTCCAGAGCCCGTTGGGTCTTCAGGTCAACTGGAAGAGAGTAATCTCGCCCATGGGCTGAGTATCTCTTTTTCAGTTTTGGAGCTGGACTCGGTCCAACACGTCTCTCCAATGAGAGTGTGTTCAGCGGGTGTTTGAAGTGAGAAAGGGTCCCACTGAAAGATTTCAGAGGCTCCTGGAGTGTATGGTAGTTGCAGCCACTGGCTTCCTCCATATGAAAAAATGACCGCTTCAGCGCTAGCTTCATGATCGAGTCCCGAGGTGACCGTGGCAGAGCAGCTCTCCCTGTGTGACTATAGTTCATCCCGGTCTGCTGCCAAACCCTCTTCAACAAAGGGGCCACGTACAAAGGGCGTGTTTTAACGGGGGCCTGGGCGACCCTCGACTACACGGGCACTCGTGCCTCGGGTTGTTAGACATGGCGACCGTTGCGCAAGCTTCCCTCGCATGTCACAACTCACCCGTCACCTCCTCCGTGGAGTCAGAAGCTTCTGAGGACGCTTGTTCCACTCTTCCCGCTCTACTCAATCGTGCCGCCATCGAGCCTCACGACAGTTATAGCCAGGGTAAGTGGAGACTCCATCCCCTGGGTCCAGCCGGGTCATGACCATTCCGGGGCCGCTCAGTTGCCCCTCCGGTTTCGTCTTCCGGCCAGTGTTTGTATATACCAGGCGGACTACCCTTGGGCAAACACTGGCTCTCAGCTGCCCCAGGGGCCCGCAGAAATGCGTTTAGCCCCAGTGAGCCTTCTAAAAGCGACTGCGACTCAGGGTCGCCTTGCGCCTGCTCAAGTCAGTGAATTCATCTCACTTCATGTTGAGCAGAAATGCTCCTGAAACTCAGTGAAGTTCATCGCACTCAGGTGTTGAGCAGCAATGCTCCTGTAGCTCAGTGAGTTCATCACACTCAGGTGTTGAGCAGAAATGCTCCTGTAGCTCAGTGAATTCATCACACGCAGTGCTGAGCAGAAATGCTCCTGTTGCTCAGTGAAGTTCTTCGCACTCGAGTGTTGAGCAGAGATGCTCCTGTAGTTCAGTGAGTTTATCACACTCAGGTGTTGAGCAGAAATGCTCCTGAAACTCAGTGAACTTATCACACTCAAGTGCTGAGCAGAAAATGCTCCTGAAGAACAGTGATCTTCACATGTCGTGTTGAGCAACGCTCCTGGCTTTTTGCGCCCGTCGCATGCACCTACGTGCCAAGTCAGGAGGAACACGTCTACATAGTTGCCCCTTATTGGCCCAACTAGACCTGGTTCCCATTGAACAGCCTTCCTGACTTCCCCTGAAGACTTTCAGGGATGGGGCACGAGGGCACCCGCGTTCTTCCCCTGGAGATTCCGGGCGGTCTTACATCTGAACGCGGAGGTTCAGGTGGTTATCACAAGCACGTGATAGTTACCATCACTTCTGCGAGCACCCCCTAGAAATGGGTGGCGTGCTTACGCCTTTAGAAGTGGAACCTAGTCGTTGAGTGCGTCTTCTCTCCAGAGGAGATCCTGAAAGCTTTCGATCACTTCAGGTGTGCAGAAGCACGTCCTGATCGTCAAGTTCCTGAGGAGCAAGGTATTAAGTCCTTTGCGTCCCTCTTTATCCTCTTGAGTCTTATCTCTGGTGCAACTGCACTGCAGAGACCGCCCCTGAGCCACTGCAGGCAGTGAGTTAAAAATTCTGTTATATCAGTTCTCCTGCTCGCGTGGTCTCTACTGGAGGGTAGGGACTTGCTCGCTTTCGGTCAACGTATTGTGCCTGGAGTCTGGGCCGCCTAACTCTCACAAGCTGACAACCCCGCCTCGGATTGTGCCCAAGGTTCCTACCTCTCCCGTAATAGGAGCAGGTGGTGAGCCTGCAAGTGCTGCCCTGGAGGAGGCAGATCCAGCCCTGGCTTCTCTGTCCGTTCGCTTGGGAGTGTACAGAGCGCAAGCCATAGACCTCAGACCAGCTCTATAAATATCTGTTGGAATTCAGCGGAGAGGGAGGCTGTTTCCATACAAGGCTGCACTTAGTGCTGGCCTTCTTTTCTGTAAAAATCCGAGATGCAACATGTCCACTTAGGTGTTGAGCGCCTCTATGATGAGTGTAAAATGCTCCGCCTGGGCGTTGACGATATGCTTTGCTAAAACAGATTCTAGAGTTGGGGGCTGGACGACACCTAGTTGAACCGCTGCTTCCCGTGGGCTCCCTTCTCATGAAGCCAGTTTCACCGTGAGCCCGGTTCAAGTGTCGGCTTGCTGCGCCCATCCCCTCCTATGGACTGGATACGTGCGCCTTTTTACTCCAGTTGAGTTCCCTTAAAATTGAACCCTGTTGAGTTCCTCCACACCCCTCCGACGTCGGACGTGCGGAACGTCTGGTGTTAGGCCTACCACTCGTAAGCAGTGTGGAACCTGTGTTAGGCTGGGTCCATATGTCGCGGTCTCTACGGCGACCCCATATGTGTATTCTCTCTGCCGTCACTGTCCGGTGTGTCTCCCCCCGTCTTAGGCTGGAGCCACCCCAGTGACATTCCATATGTTAGACTGCCTGGCTTCGCCCAGTTCATATGTGTATTCTCCACGTTACCTACCTCTGGGTTGGATGTGGCTTCCGCAGCGTCCCTTCCTTCCAATGTACGGGGAACGCTTTCCCAGTGGTCCAGTAGGAACAGCAGTGACTTCCCTGATAAGCCCTGTCCTTCCCCGCCTTAAATTTGCGGGGGCATCAGGCGGCCTTTTGTTTAGGCACTGGAAGGTGGCAGCTTTAGTGGCGTTTTCAAAGGTTATCCCCATTCAGTTGACCGTCGACTACGTCTGACGTTATCGACTGAAAGGGAACGTCCTGGTTGCGTCCTAGTCCCCTTGCCACTACCGCTGGACCACCGCTGACCCCGGGTTACTCTCAGCTCCTCAGCGAAAAAGGCAACTACTGCGTGCATCCACTTCCGTATTTATACCCGCGCCGCGGGGGCGGAGTGTGTGATGCAAATCACGCACGCCATATTCCATTGGCTCGTTCAATAGTATTCGAAGATGATAGGCTCTCTAGCGCAATCCCCATTCAGTCGACCGTCGACTACGTCCTCCGTTCCCTCCTTCAGGGAATGGTGGGTTGCATACGCAACCAGGACGTTAAGGCGAGTCGGATACCGTCCACTAGGACTGCTACCTACTACCACGAAGTGAAGAGAAGCTTGTTTTATTTCCTACCCGCATTCCGCGAAGACCTACCTCTGATTGGCTAGTGTTCGTTGCCTTCGTTGGTTGGGTTTGCGCAAGTGGAGTGACAGGCTTTGAAAAATGTCACGGGCGGTCGGAGCCCGTCCGCGGCAGAGTAGGGGCGGGTCTACGGGTGTGAAAAAAAAAAAAAAAACTTTTAAAGAAACGGTAAATTCCATGGTAAATTCAGGCACCTAATGTTACCTAGGCCTGCCATTATGTAGAAGCAACATGATTTCACAGGTGTATTTTGTCCTAATGTTAACACATTGACAAGATTAGAAAACATGCTTACAGCCAGTCAGGAATAACGTTAATGTAATGTTAGGCTTGGCCAGTCTAACGTACAAGCCTAGACAGCAAGGAAGGTGAAGCTAAAATTAACATTAGTATTCGTAAAACTGTTTTGCTTTTATTCGGCTTCCACAAACTAATAAATAAGTCTAACAAGACAAACACTGAATTCACCACGCATTTACACTTAAGCTAAGTTAACTTACTAACCTTACACAACTTACATTAAGCTAGTCGCTGTAACCTTAGCTAATGTAATTTATATAAAAAACACAAACTTAGCATTAGCTAAACACATATTTTTTATATCAAATGTTTTAAAGTGTAAACAGAACCCTGTTTAAGTAACAAATATAACACACCAATGATTATAAACCGAAAATGCAGAGCTGGATGCAGCATTCAAAAGAGTGCATCACGTACAATCCCATCGCCTTGGCGCCATAAGAACAAAATGGGTCTGCACATGCGCACAAGTAGGATTAAAAAACACATTACAATCAGTGAAATTAACCAGATAAAAACATGTAACATTTACAAGGGGTCAGAATCAGTTTTTTCAGTGTAGAAAGATACAACTCCCTGAACAATCAATGTTGCATTGTCTCAGTATGACAGCATAAAATAAATAGAACAATAAATAAGAACATTTGTATGATCATGAAAATAAGATATTTTGAACATTCGGTCCAGACAAACAGGGACATTTAAGCAGGATGTGTATTGTGATTGTCAAAACATTTGGTAACTAAACACATATGTTATGCAATTGTTAAGTCTAGTGACAACTAAACACAACTATGTTACAATGTTTACATGGTACAATGACTGGTAGGCTACTGTTTTTATTAGTGCTTGACACAAATTTCTCGATTTCAATTCAAATCTTGTGATTTGATTCCGATCTTGATTCAATATCGATTCATTTGGATAAATATTAGGTACTGTTAATGTTAAACGTAATTTTTTCTCAAGAAAATAAAATATCTAACCTAATGCAGTAAACATACAGAGACCCTGTCAGCTGGTATTATTATTAAAGGTTAAAAATAACAACTCAAATTAAATATAATGTGGTTTTTACTAGGCTATAATAACAACGTTACAATATTTTAATGATACAAGTAAAAATATAATAAATATTTAATATAGTGCACATATTTAGCAAAATACTCCTCTCTATAATTTGTCTAGCCAACTAACGTGCTATCATTAAATGGCTTTCCTGAGGTAATGTAACGTGACATTGTTCTCCAGCTGTTTTATTGACCTCTCTCTACGGTTGAAAAACGTCTCAGGTTACGACTGTAACCCTAGTTCCCTGAGAAGGGAACGAGACGATGCGTCGATGACGCTTTGGGAACGCCTTCGCGTGATTACCTCTGAAGCACGTATGTCAACTAGTCCAATGGAATGAATAAATGAACGCCACGGGCGGGTGACGTCATGACCAGGAAAGGATATAAGCACATCCGGTGCGTTACTCGCGTTAGCTTCTAGTGCCGAAACAAAGTCGATCGCAGGGATGCAGGAAGTATGGCAGGGCGACGCATCGTCTCGTTCCCTTCTCAGGGAACTAGGGTTACAGTCGTAACCTGAGACGTTCCCTTTCGAGGGAACTCGCGATGCGTCGATGAAGCTTTGGGAACGAGAATACCCAATACGCCGTACTTACAAAATGCCAGATGATAAAACTGTCGGCAAACTAAGTAAAAAGCACCTGGGGCAGCATCCAGGTCCAAGCTGTAAAACCTCACGAATGTGAGCGGTGAGGACCAGCCCGCCGCATCACAAACGTCTTGGAGAGAACTCCAGATAATAAAGCTTAGAAGCCATACTCCTAGTGGAATGAGCCCTGACCACCAAATGGTTGGCCAGAGGACTCACAAGCAAGAAGAATAGTCTCGACTATCTATTTGCCCAATAGGTTGGATTTTCTCGACAGAGAAGTCCGATGAACATAAGTGTCCAGTGCTCGCACTGGGCACAAAAGGTTCAGCTTTTCCTGGTCCGATAAACGGGGAGGACAGAAACCTGCAGCACAATAGGCCTCGGAATAATGGTAGGCACCTTAGGAACATATCCATGTTTGGGGTAAGATTGCCTTGGCCATCCCCGGTGCACTCAAGGCAGGTGGGGACCGAAAGGGCCTGAAGGTCTCGACTCATAGAGGGACGAAATAGCTAGCAGAAAATAGTCTTAAAAGAAAGAACTTCTCTGAGAGCAAATCTAAGGGCTCAAAGGGAGCCCCAGATAGGCCTTCTAGAACTATTGCAAGATCCCAAGCCAGCACCCTAGTGCAAGTTGCAGGCCTCAGCCTCAAAGTGCCACGAAGGAAACGAGTGATCAGGGGGTCTCGACCCAAAAATGTACCACCCAACAGGGCGTGGAAAGCCGCAATGGCCGCCACGTATACCTTAAGTGTGGAAGGACATAGACCTGATACAAAGCGTTCTTGCAGAAACTCAGATACTGTGTTTACTGAACAGTTAACCGGATTCCACTGACACTGGTAACACCAAGAAGTGAAAAACTCTCGAAATAGTGAATATAGTTTCCTCGTAGCGGGAGCTCTGGAGCTTAGAACGGTCTCAACAACCTCGGTTGAGAGACCACTCTCTATGAGTTGGGCCCCCTCAGAGGCCAAACCCACAGTTTCCAAATCCCCTGCCGGGGGTGCAATATTGCATCCCCTGCCTGAGACAGAAGGTGTCTCCTGATCGGAATCTCCAAGGGTGGGCCGTCGAGGGGAAGAATTAGGTCCGCAAACCAAATTCGCTTGGCCAGGGTGGTGCTACTAGCAATAGGCTTATACCATCCTGGCGGATTCACTCCAGAACTCCTGGGAGCAGAGCAACAGGGGGAAATGCATACAGACGTAGCCTCGGCCACGTCTGCACCATAGCGTCCAGCCCCGAGGGGGCTGGTTGAGTGAGAGAGAACCAGAGTGGACAGTGCGTCGTATGCTGAGACGTGAACAGGTCCACTTCTGCCTGGCCGTAAACCTCCCATATTTGCTCCACCGCCTCAGGGTGGAGTCCCCTGGCCTCAGCCCCTGTCTCGACAGGGTGTCTGCTCCAATATTCTGGCCCCCTGCAATATACACTGCCCTCAGATAGCGTATTTTCTTGGGAAGGCGTTCCCAAAGCGTCATCGACGCATCGCGAGTTCCCTCGAAAGGGAACACTGATTGATTCATATTATGTATGAGGCATAAACATTTCGGTAAGTTTTACTTTATGTTTCAGCACACCTATTGTTCATTCGGGTTTATTTACTATTAACTTATAGGCTAAAGAGTAAGAGATGTTCGGTTCACGACACGATCTGTCTCGTCACGACACTATTGTTTTAATGACGTAATACAATTGAGAGAATGTGAGAGCTGAGAAATAGTTTAATACTAAAAGTAACTGCTCTATGTAGTCTGCCGGTGTCAGTGTCCTCTTTGCTCCGTGATGTTCCTCTGCGTGAGAAAATGGACGTGTGTCGTGAGAGCGTGTGGAAAGTGTTGATTGCGTCTCACGCTGAATGAGTGAGAGTTGCAGCCCTGCTCTCTCTGCTCAGTGTTGTTATCTTAGACAAAATATCTCCATATAACAGAGGTAGAGGTTTTCTGGCCACCAGTTCAGTGTCCGTGAGTTCGGCGTCATCTTCTCCTGTTCTCCACGCTGCACACCGGAGAAACTCACGGCGTGACCACACGCGCCACACGCGCCACTGACTAAACTCAAACTGACTGGTCTTCCTTTTATCAGCGAGTAGAAATGGGCAAAAAGCTCTCAAAGAATGGGTTGTAATGTCCACATATGTATTTATTTATTTAATAAAATCGCAGCATTTTGCGTCATATAATCGCATAGGCTTGACACAGAGCCGGCCCTAGACTTTTGGGGGCCCTAAGCAGAATTTGATTTGGGGGCCCCCTCCCACCACGCGGAGTCACTTTTGCTTGATGATTATTGACACAAATGTCATGCTATAATGTTACATTATAAATCAAAATAGTGAGGTTATGTATTAATACAAAATAAATACTTAATAAAAATAGATACTTGAATAAAAAAGTTTTAACTTTTACTTTACTCTTTTACTAACTCTTTGAAAGTTCTGGGGAAAAAACTGTCACAAAACATATTAAATAAATTATTTGCAAATGTGCATTAAATGTGCAATCTTCAACAACAAAATAAAACTAAAATAGAAAAACATTAATATAATCAAAAATAGAATGTTACAAAAAAATAATACTTCAATAATGAAAGTGTGTCAGTACTCCACTTTTGTTTTTAAAACGTTTAACTTTTACTGTACTCTTTGAAGCTTCTAAAAACAAACTGTCTCAAAACACATCAAATCAATTATTTGCTTAAATAATGACAAAACTGAGAAATCAGAAACATAATAACAGCAAGGGTTCAACTATGACAATTATTGTTGAAAACTGTGAAAATATTATTATTTCTCAACTGTCTCAATACAGTTTAACTGTCCTCAAAATCTTTCCTTCCTAGCTTTTCTGGAGGCAAAGTCACTGATGACATCATTGTACTTTGTTATTAATACTAATAACAGCAAGTCCACTTAGTCTTCAATTACCATCATTACTTACAGTCATCAACAAGCAATTCCACACCTAACAAATCATATTCTCTTTGCCTATGAAGCTGGAACGTTACCGACGCTGGAACGTTCACTTCAACACGTACAGCAATGCTAGCTGGCATCCCTTACAGCCAGAAGGTTAAAGGAGAACTCCGAGCAATTTTTAAGTTAATCTTGATCGTTATACTTTTGTGAGTACTGTCTATAGAAAAAAAAACGAACCGAATTGGTGATTGCAACACGGAGCTGTTACCGCAAATGCCTAGAGCTCCCACTCAGCTAAAACGGCAGTTATGGGGGCATATACATAAAGAGTGTCTTTGTGCCTCTTAACAGACACAAAATGCAATTAAAATGTCTGTCCAACATGAACAGGCCCCTTACATGTGAACAAGATGCGTTTAGCAACTTAGCCATTGTTTAAATTCACCTAAATAGTGTTTTAGACGGCTAGCCGTAGTCTCGCGCTGAAGTCCCATGGGAACTCAGTTGTAGCCAAAGGTAAATAGCAGTGTGTAGGTGAAGAAGAAATGGTTCGCGTTTGTGCCGTACAAGGATGACTACACAGACACAACACAGCGCCCAAATGGAAGGATAAATAAAGTTTACATTACCTCCACAGTGGTTGCACAGGTCTTCGTCCATGGAATCGCTTTTTTCTTCAACCGGCCCTGCTGTGTTGTGTCTGTGTAGTCATCCTTGTCAAAGTGTTCGCTGTAAATGCGGTATTCTTTAGCGCGTACTTTTATGGGAGTTTGCACATCAAGTTGAAGTACAACTAGACACAACTGCAGAATCTCGAGGTCATGGAAAGGAAGACGATGAAAATAAGTTCTTTTATTTTCCCATTCTGTTGCCATAATTCGGAACGGCACAAACGCGAACCATTTCTTGAACGGTTTCTTGAACCATTTCTTGAACGGGACTTCCCATCACTACTATTTACCTTTGGCTACAACTGAGTTCCCACGGGACTTCAGCACGAGACTACAGCTAGCCGTCTAAAACACTATTTAGGTGAATTTAAACAATGGCTAAGTTGCTAAACGCATCTTGTTCACATGTAAGGGGCCTGTTCATGTTGGACAGACATTTTAATTGCATTTTGTGTCTGTTAAGAGGCACAAAGACACTCTTTATGTATATGCCCCCATAACTGCCGTTTTAGCTGAGTGGGAGCTCTGGGCATTTGCGAGAACAGCTCCGTGTTGCAATCACCAATCCGGTTTGTTTTTTTTTCTATAGACATTACTCACAAAGGTATAACGATCAAGATTAACTTAAAAATTGCCCGGAGTTCTCCTTTAAGTTCCCCTTCGGCTGTTTTCTCCAACTTAAACCGATATCTATTGATACGTGAAAAACACCTAGATAAATGTATATTAATGGGAGACACTTCACTGTTGATGTCGGGGATTTAGCTCTGGTGATGCTTATGTAAGATAATGACCAGCTGCTGCCTCAAGTGAGCACAATTTGTGCTGCACAAAACATAACGTTACTTTAAATAATCACGCAAACTTACCTTTATCTTGCTCTTTTTTTCTCCTCCTCTGTCCTTTTCTTTTTTCTCTTTTCGGCACCAGAGGGATACGTCCTTTTTTGTAACATGGCTTAACACTACCGTAACTATGCACAGTTGCGCAAGAATTGACTATATGCACGCAAGGTGTTTATACGCATGTTTCAAATGCTGACAGACACAGCAGCAGTTGTAGGCAGGTATATTGATTATAAAATTTAGAATTTTCTTGTTTTGAATTATTCATTCATTCACAGTCATGCATTCATTTATGTCACTTAAGTTATTTAATATGTAAAAAAAAAAAAAAAAAAAAAACTCAAATGGGGGCCCCCTGGTGGCTACAGTTGGCAACATTAGTACATATTTGCAACCAGAGCTTGACATTAACATAGAATTATCCTGTATGTAAGGCACCTGAATTGCATTCAGGATTAAATCAATATGGTTTGCCCCAAATTTGAGCCTTTCACAATTTAAAATTATTTATTGAAATTAACTTGAGCTTGAAATTATTTACTGAATTTCAATCAGCTTTGCATATGTGACAAATGTGATAAAACCAACAAAATATCCACGTTTAGGATAATTTAGGTTTTTTTTTTATGTATTTTTAAAATATTTTTTATATTAACATTTTAATTACAGTATATTTATTGAATAAAAATGTATTTACAACGTAAACAGCGTAGGAGACTGACACAGACGTGAAGACATTTTTTGATAAAGTCATTATTTTTGCGCACAAAAAGTATTCTCGTCGCTTCATAAAATGAAGGTTGAACCACTGTTGTCACATGGATTATTTATGGGTCCTTAACTAAGAAATTAATTAACTCATTAACTGCAACACTGCTTTAACGTTACTAAGATTACATTCGCACTGTCAGTCCCAATCCGATTATTTGTGTATCCGATTGGAATCTGATCTAAATTATTGTCTGTCCACACTGTGTATCGCAACTGTTCAAATCGTATGACATGCTGCTCTTTCTTTCTGGAATATCTGCATTGTTTCTATGGCAATGAAGTTGCGTTGGTATGTATACGGCAGAAACATCAACAACCGCAACATAAAGGGGTTTGCAATAGAGATGTTGTATTATTTCCAGCATGACACTGTGTAGCCGCTGCGCTGGACTTCTGCGTCTTCTGAGACTGGTATAAGCGGCTTGGTAACTCTTTACAATAAGGTTTCATTAGTTAACATTAGTTAACTACTTTAGACAACAAGAACTAAGAATGAAAAATACTTCTGCAGAATTGATTAATCTTAGTTAATGGTAATTCAACATTTACTAATACATTATTAAAATCAAAAGTTGTATTTAGTGTTTGCTAGATCAATGGTTTAGTGAGTTGTATTTTCCTGTCTTCTTTTAGGGAGAGTTAATAAATAATATAGAGAAGAATGTCTGCAGTGCTCAGGAATATGTGGAAAAGGCCAAAGAGGAAACCAAAGCAGCTGTCAAAGTCCAGAAGACTAGCAGGACGGTGAGATATAGCAAACAATCCATTAAACTCCTGTGAAATCACCTTTCTCTTTTTCTTTCCTCCTTCTCTGTTGCCGTCCATCTTCTGTTCTGGTCAGGGAGAGATGATAGACTGTATAGAGTATAATGTGGAGCTCACAGTGGATTTCATTAGGGACGCAGTGCAAGAGACCACAAAGGCTGTAAAGTACCAGAGTAATACACGAAGGGTGAGTGAAAGATGCCTGGAGTTTCTGCCTGCCATCCGTCCTGCATGAGCATTTGCACATCTGTCTCACTTCCCGCCTTTTTTCATTCCCACTCCTTATACTGTTATGTGAAGCTTTGTCTGTGTGTTGTCAACATTATTCTAATGCTGATGTGTCGATTTGTTTTCGCATTCGTAAAAAGCTTTCTAAATACACAATAATAAACATAAAGTATGAGTTTCTTCGACGTTCTCTGGCCACCTCTCATACGCAAAAAGACAATCTTACATGAAAATCAACCAGTCACAGTTTTTCATGACATGCAGGGGAAAATGGATCTGCAGGGTTGAGCTGACGGGGATGTTCCTTCATCCAAAGACATGAGCAATGAGCTGAGGCTCATCAGACTTGAACACATCAAGAACTGGAGCAACTCAAGCCAACAAAGGGCTAAGATCAGTGAGGTTGTTGGACAGGAGGAACTGATGATTCACCATGTCAGAAGCAGAGGACAGGTCCAGTAGGTCAATGACTGATGACTTTAATGGTAATTCTTGCAAGCTGCAGTGTTTCAGTGAGCGACGTACAGCAAGATGCCCAGAATATGTTCAAAAATGGACAAGCAGACCAATCATGTCTGAACTTGCTGAAAGAGTTTAAATGTGCACTATGCAGGATTTTCAGTTACTGATTGTAAACAACATTTA
This sequence comes from Gila orcuttii, assembly GCA_026230005.1. Classification (NCBI taxonomy): domain Eukaryota; kingdom Metazoa; phylum Chordata; class Actinopteri; order Cypriniformes; family Leuciscidae; genus Gila; species Gila orcuttii. The sequence continues at coordinate 6,754,858 of JAPDVR010000009.1, forward strand.
AACTAGGCCCCTCCTTGTGGGCGGGCTCAACACTGCCAGAGGCCACGCCCCCTGCACCTGACATCAGATCAATTGTCTGATCACACGTGGCCCAACCTGCAGCAGCATCACATGAGACAGTGACTCAAGAATGGAAACTACCTGCGGCAAGATGAGTGATGAGGTGTTTTGCAAATATCTTTTTCAAATATTGTGTTTATCATGCTTAAATGGCATTTGTTTTCCCTGTGTATATGAGCGAAAAGTCAAGACAATAATTTGATGACTGGCTGTAATTTGTGAGCATTAACCAGTTTCAGTCTAGCTCACTAATAAATTCACATCGTTCTGCTCAACTTCTGCTCACGTATTTAAACCCTGTTCTTGGGTCATTGAGGGTAAACGTCATATGCGACTGCACATTACTTTACGGAAAACTTACGACCTACTAGCTACGTTCTGCCTTGAGAACAAATAGTTCAACCAGTTACTAAGCCTATATTGTGGATTTACATTCCAGTTTAAGCAAGAACTTATTAATGGCTAGTGCAGCCTTACCCTGGGTAATCTAACATCCTTAACTGTCAACAAGAAACAATCTGGGTTATCTTTGAAGACATGCGAGCATTGAATCTGGGATGAGATTCAATCTGGGTTTCCTGCTAGAAAGAAAATCTTCACACTTAAGGAAAGAGCGACATCCTACTGAAACTAGTAGGCTACCAGTGGTTTACCAGTCCTAGTAAATATAATCGAATGGGGACATGATGGGGAGTAATTGATGAGCAGTTTAATTTCTGGGTGGACTAAACCTGAATGGCAAATGGTTGATAAGGTTTGTAATCCTGTCAGAACTAAGATATCATGAATTGATGAGAAATGAAGATCTCTGCTTTCTGTCCATGTCCTCCACAGAAGTTGATCGTGATAGGCAGCTGTGTGTCCATCTGTCTTCTCATCCTCATCATCTCTCTAGCCATTGGATTGAGCTAACCAAGAGACTTCACCTGTAGTGGTTCTCAGACATTACAAAGCGAGTAGCTTGTGCCAGGCTGGAGCTCAGGAGCATCTGTTTTCATCTTCTCTTATTTGTGATATAGCCAATAAATTCAGTAGAACAAAGACACAGACATGCTGGGAAATTTTGTACGGATTGAGTGTGTATTAAGATGAAAAAAGCTGGTTTGTGAGATGGGCTACAGTGTGCAGTGCCTAGAAAAAGTATTCACTTTTTTTTTTACTTTGATCAAGAAAAATATTCTATTACAGAAGTTTGTCATTATTTGTTACAGTAATTATACCCATATCAATAATTTGCAGTGTTTCTGTGTGGATACTGTAGCTCATTGTTTGAGATCTGGACTCTGACTTAGGCTCCATCAGGTTTAAATGCTTACAGTACATCAAACATGGCAATTAGTCTGATGGTCACAAAGCTCAGTCTTGGTCTCGCTGTATCAGACATTTTTAGCAGTGGTCACAGTCTCCCATAAAGTGTCAATGAGAAAATATGGTAAGTGCAATAGATGCAGCATCTGTATTTTTGGTCATTTTGTTGGAATTAATGAAATCTTATTTTTTTTAAATTTACAATAAAACTAAGTTGCATGTACAAAATACAATAGTTCTGTACATTAGTAGTACTGTACATTAGAATATATAACGATTCAATTTACAACACCATAAATTGAATAAAGACATAAAAATGCAAAAACACAATTAATGTGCTTTCTTTATTCATTATTTTGTAGAAGTCAAGTTAAAAGCTGAATGATTTGTAGAAAAGGTACATCGCCATCTTGCTCTGACCAAAATGACTTGAACGCACGTACCTGATGCCGTAATTATGACTTCCCAACTCAACGAACAAATGAAAGAAAAAAAGAAACTTCCAGGAGGACACTTGAATGTTCTGCCTCAATGCTGAACCTTCCGGATAGAGGTTCATTTTTACTGTGATCAGTGTTGTAACGACAATGAGTCTTACATTAAATGCATTAACATTAGCTCAAATGATATATAGGGAATTTTAATAATTAATCATGAATATGATTAATATTGCATATTACAGTTAAATTATCGAAGTTGAAAATAGATCGATTGTATATATGAATAAACAATCACAACGAATTATAATTCCTCATTCATATATCAATGGTCCCCTTCCAGATCGATTATGTGAGATAACCTTTAATGGAATTAATTTAGCTGTCGAACAATCTGTTTGTCAGCAAACGGCCGTAAGATTAACTTATCAACTTCTCAACAAGGTTATCCCTTCCTTATAATTCCAAAAAAGCTATTTTCTGGCCATGAAAATTCACCTTCTTGTTATTATAAAATTTAGGTTACTGAAATAGTAACGAATTGTAAAGCTTTGTAGCTAGATCAAACATTTCATTGACTTTGTAAAAATGAGCACGATTAGACAATTAGCAATCAAGAATATAATGGTTTTAATAAAATGAAACTATGGATACAGAATTCTACATTTAAACGCGGGATACATGTATGTACAGTAAAGAGTAAAACTAATGAGACAGACGAATAACGAACGGGAGTGAGAGAGAGATTGGGAGAGAGAGAGAGAGAGAGAGAGAGAGAGAGAGAGGGGATGAGAAAGTGAAACTAACGGTCAGGATGAGAGAGATCACCGGGGTGATCGCAGCATGGCAAAAATCACAGACAATGTAACCCTTAGAGAGACAACAAGAAATCACATCAATCAAATCAAATCAATAACCTATACTTGCGTATGGTTCTCTTTGTGTTGCTGAGGAACGCAGAGTCGTGTGCGTGTAGGCTTCGGCGCTATAGGCTTGTTCTCTCGTGTCTTCCGGGGCGAGCAGACTCGCAGGAAGTTTTAAAGGTTCACCGAACGTGAAGTTACCAAGGAAATAATTCAGAGTTCATCTCCCTCGTGTAAGGAGAGGCAAATATGAAAATAAAACTTAGTAAAGAAAGGAAAAACGGAGATGAGAGCTCACACTCCCATCTTCTTCCGTTGAGCGCAGCTTGCGTGTTTCCTTTAAGAGCCGCGGGGATTTCAAAGAGTCCTTTTAAAGTTGAAGTTGCAGGCTGTTCATTTCACTGAACGTAGGAAAGGTCCAAAGACGAAAATAAAGAAAAGACTTAAAGAAAAGAAAATAGAAACGGAGGAAAACGTCTCGGGTTACGTATGTAACCCTTGTTCCCTGAGAAAGGGAACGAGACACTGCGTCGGTGACGACACTAGGGGAACGCCCTTCAGCGTAGCGCGTCTGAATTTATGAATGAAACCGAATCCAATCCTATTGGCGTTGCGTGATGACGTAGCGTGTGACGGCATAAGCGGATGTATACAAAAGCACGCCGGCACACAGAAATGTCAGCTTTTGCTATGAAGCAAGTGCTCCAAGCGGGGTGAGGTGTGGCGAACCGACGCAGTGTCTCGTTCCCTTTCTCAGGGAACAAGGGTTACATACGTAACCCGAGACGTTCCCTTTCGAGGGAACTCGAACTGCGTCGGTGACGACACTAGGGGAACGAGATACCCACTATACCACAACGAACCCCGCTCATCCTAGTGTGAAGCTGTCTTCAGGCACAACTTAGGACGAAAGCACTCGTGCACCGGGTGTAGAGGGAAGGTCCAGACTGTAAAACCTCATGAATGTGTGTGGAGTGGCCCAGCCAGCCGCCTCACATATATCATGGATAGAACCCCTGAAAGGAGGGCTCTAGAGGCGCCATGCTTCTGGTGGAGTGAGCCCTCACGGCTATAGGTGAAGGCAAATTGCGCACCTGATAGGCCAGGGAAATAGTCTGAACGATCCAGTTGCTGATGGTCTGCTTAGAGGCGGGAAGCCCCTTCTTGGGCGATCCAAAACACACCAGCAACTGGTCCAACTTCCGCCATGAGGAGGACTTCTGGATGTAATACCGAAGTGCTCTGACAGGGCAGAGCAGATGAAGTCTCTCCTCATCCGCCGTCACATGAGGTGGAGGATGAAATGCCTGCAGAACCATAGGCGGTGCCACATTAGATGACACCTTGGGCAAATAGCCGGGCCTGGGATGTAAGATGGCCTTAATGTTGCCTGGAGCAAACTCCAAGCACCCATTGGAAATAGAGAGCGCCTGGAGATCTCCTACCCTCCTCAGAGAAGTAATGGCCAACAAAAAGACCACCTTAAACGAAAGGTTCTTGGCCTCAGCCGACTCCAATGGTTCGAAGGGGGCCTCGGCCAGCCCTTCGAGAACCACCGCCAGGTCCCAAGAGGGAACCCTGGTGCGAGTCGCAGGTCTCATCCTCCAGGCTCCACGGAGGAAACGTACGACCAGGTGATGCCTCCCCAGGGGACCATCACTCAGAGGAGCGTGGAAAGCCGCAATGGCAGCCACATAAACCTTGAGTGTGGGCGGGGTAAGCCCGGCAGAAAAGCGGTCTTGGAGAAACTCCAGCACTGAAGCCACTGGGCAGTGAACTGGGTCCAAAACACGCTCTCTGCACCAAATGGAAAAAACATTCCACTTAAGGCCGTATAACTTCCTCGTGGAGGGAGCTCTGGAAGTGAGTATAGTTTCAACCACTTCTGCTGACAGGCCGGCTTCTAGGTACTGTGCCCCCTCAGGGGCCAGACCCACAGTTTCCACAGCTCGGGCCGAGGGTGGAGAACTGAGCCCTCTGCCTGAGACAACAGGTCCCTCCTCAGAGGGATCTGCCATGGCGGGCCTGCCAGAAGCAGGATGATGTCCGAAAACCATACTCGGGCCGGCCAACACGGGGCTACTAATAGTAGGCTGACCCCGTCCCGACGGACCCTTTCCAGAACTGCTGGGAGCAGAGCGATTGGGGGAAAGGCGTACAGACGCAGCCTCGGCCACGTCTGCACGATAGCATCCAACCCCAGCGGGGCTGGATGAGAAAGGGAAAACCACAGTGGACAGTGTGTCGTCTCTCGAGACGCAAATAGGTCCACTTCCACTGGGCCAAACCTCTCGCATATTAACTCCACCACCTCGGGGTGGAGTCTCCATTCCCCGGGCCTCAGCCCCTGCCTCGACAGCATGTCTGCTCCCTGGTTCTGGTCCCCCGGGACATACATCGCCCTGAGAGACGACAGTCTCCGCTGGGACCACAGGAGGATCTGATGTGCCAGTCTGCACAGAGGGCGCGACCTCAGACCCCCCTGACGGTTTAGGTAAGATACCACCGACATGTTGTCGGATCTTACTAGGACATGGCGACCATGGAGGTCTGGCAGAAAGCTCCTCAGAGCCCGGAACACCGCCAACATTTCTAGGCAATTTATGTGCCAAGAGGAATGATGGTCCTGCCAGAGACCTCTCATAAAGCGGCCGTCCATGACCGCGCCCCAGCCCGTGAGGGAGGCATCTGTCGAAACGGATACTCGGCGACATAATGCTCCCAACTTGGGACCTTGGGACAGGAACCAAGGTTTCTTCCACATTGAAAGGGAACGAAGGCACCTGCGCGTAACCCTTATCAAGCGGAACGGATTTCCCCTTGGGGAAAACCCCTTGGCTTTCAACCACCACTGCAGGGCTCTCATGTGTAGCAGGCCAGAAGGTATGACGCTGGACGCTGCTGCCATGAGACCTAACACCCTCTGGAAGTGTTTTACTGTGATGGTATGGCCTAGCTTCACCCTGGTTAGTGTGGTTAGAATGGACTCGATGCGTGCGGGAGACATGTGTGCCTGCATCGTCATTGAGTCCCATACCACCCCCAGGAACGTAGTTCATTGGGCGGGTGTCAACACGCTCTTCTTTGTGTTGAGCCTCAACCCCAAGCGCTGAATGTGGCCAAGGACGACATCTCGATGCCGAACTGCCAACTCTCGAGACTGGGCCAGTATGAGCCAGTCGTCGATATAATTCAGCACGCGGATGCCCTGGAGCCTCAGTGGGGCCAGAGCTGATCCATACACTTGGTGAACGTGCGAGGGGAGAGTGCTAGGCCGAATGGAAGAACCCGATATTGGTAAGCTTCGCCCCCGAAAGCAAACCTCAGGAACTTCCTGTGCGATGGAAGGATGGAGATGTGAAAATAGGCGTCTTTTAGATCTATCGTGACAAACCAATCCTCGGATTGGATCTGACTCACGATGGTGGGAATAGTGAGCATCTTGAACCTGAACCTCCTCAGAGACCGATTCAGATGCCTCAGATCTAAAATTGGACGCAACCCTCCATCCTTTTTTGGAACTATGAAGTACCGGCTGTAGAACCCGGACTCCCTGACTGGTGGGGGAACATGCTCTATGGCCCCTTTTCCCAGCAGCGAGTTGACTTCCTGTTCCAACACCAGACCCTGCTCTGGGTGCACTGCCGTCTGAACCACCCCGTCGAATTTTGGTGGGCGGACGCGGAACTGCAGTCTGTACCCAATTTCTACAGTGCGCAGGACCCATGGAGAAATATTCGTGAGGTTTTGCCATGCCTCTACGAAATTCACCAAAGGAACCAGCCCCTCGGGACTGGTGTCCAGTGTTTTGTGCGAGTCCTTGACGGCACCCTGAAGCGGATGACCGGCAGGGGAAAACCGACAACGACCCACCGTGTGCGAACCCAAACGCTGTTTGACTGCAGGCCTTCGGGGCAGAAAAAGCAGCGTGTGCTCGCTGGAAGCTGGCGTGACCCGAAGCGTCAGAGACGGCGGGATACCGACGCCAGCATCCTGAGGGCCCGAGGAGAGAGGGGACCTCGATCGCTCTCTCTCCGGGGGGGGCGGCCCTTGGAGGTCTCACAGGAGTTAGGACCTCTTCCCTTTCGCCTTCCTGGCCTGAAAGGCTTTGGGCGAGAGCGCCGCCTAGAGTCCCAAGCTCAGCTTTTTTTTTTTTTTTTTTTGAGGGGGACCTCTAGAAGCGATACTCTCCTTCAGATGGTAGGCTGAATTAAAATATCTAACCAAGTTCTAAGTCAGATACAATTTTTAATTACTTTAACTCCTCGGAATTAAATGCAGCCATAACACTGGAATACTGTTTTATATTTAATTATACGATCCCGTAACCTACACGCTGCCTCGGCAAACGTGAGATTCGAGCCATTATAATTTGGCTTTCATCCTTGGAGAAGAAAGTCAACAGGCGCGAGACTGAAACACCTGACAGCGCACGGCTGTACGCGTCAAGATATTTCTCAATGAACACAGCCAGCACCCTCAGGAGCTGACTGTGAATGCCTCGCACCTAAACAGTATTATTTATCAGATCGCGTGTGTCCCTTTTATTGCAGACCCGTAACGCGTTGCCTTAACAAACGCGAGATTCGAGTAGTACACAAGATATTTGGCTTTCATCTCTCGAGAAGAAAGTCAACAGGCGCGAGGCTGAGATACCCGAAATGCACGTGTGCGGCGAGTTATTTCTCAATGAACACAGCCACCACCCTCAGGAGCTGACTGTTCATGCCTCGTACTCACACAGCAAACTGCAAAGTAGACTCGTAACCTACATGCTGCCTCGGCAAACACGAGATCCGAGCTACTAGATTCTGTATTGCAACTGCAAGGCAACCTTAAATCTACGCGCTGCCTCGGCAAACGCGAGATTCCAGCCACAGAATCTTATTGCAAAATACACTCGTAATCTAAGCGCTGCCTCGGCAAACGCGAGATCCGAGCTACTAGATTCTGTATTGCAACTGCAAGGCAACCTTAAATCTACGCGCTGCCTCGGCAAACGCGAGATTCCAGCCACAGAATCTTATTGCAAAATACACTCGTAATCTAAGCGCTGCCTCGGCAAACGCGAGATCCGAGCTACTAGATTCTGTATTGCAACTGCAAGGCAAACCTTAAACCTACGCGCTGCCTCGGCAAACGCGAGATTCCAGCCACAGAATCTTATTGCAAAATACACTCGTAATCTAAGCGCTGCCTCGGCCAACGCGAGATCCGAGCTACTAGATTCTGTATTGCAACTGCAAGGCAAACCTTAAACCTACGCGCTGCCTCGGCAAACGCGAGATCCCAGCCACAGAATCTTATTGAGAGATACTTTAACAGGACATACAACACCAAATAGGACAGACTTGTTCACACATACACAGAGCGCTTGCTTCATAGCAAAAAGCTGACATTTCTGTGTGCCGGCGTGCTTTTGTATACATCCGCTTATGCCGTCACACGCTACGTCATCACGCAACGCCAATAGGATTGGATTCGGTTTCATTCATAAATTCAGACGCGCTACGCTGAAGGGCGTTCCCCTAGTGTCGTCACCGACGCAGTTCGAGTTCCCTCGAAAGGGAACTCCCTAACGGGAGTCATGGGTCTCCTCTCTGGAAATGTAAGTGTGCTCTGGTGCTTCGGTGCTTCGGTGTTCCACTTCTGTGTCAGTCTTTTATGGAGAGGAGGGGTTCACGCCTGCTTCGCGTACGTGAACCAATTATCTTATATCTCGAGCGGGAAAAGTTCTTCTTTGTCCTGTCAAGATAATTTGTGATGGTATGAAATTTTGTCATTTCTACCCAGAAAGATTGTACACACAGAACAATACATTTTACTGTAATATCCTATGTATGACTTGTTTAGTCAAAACAAGACGGTCAAAAAGGTACCAATAATGGCCGGAAAGAGTAGAAGAAACATAAAGTTACATTCATATGCAGAATTACACACATTTAATGTTCACTCACACGACTATAAAGCCATAATACCGGCTACCATGACCTAGGAAAGATCAAATTCAGGTTTATACATTTCTTAAGTGGTTATACTTATAGAAAATATAAGATTGCAGAGTCTATTCCTCTTTCTTTATCAAAATTCAAGTGGGAGCTGTGACTCCCTTGGAATTCCTTTTGGGGGTCATAAAGTTTATGACCTAGCAAGAAGGAGAGTTACCGAAGGTGATCCTGTTAGGGAATCTTTCTTTGGAAGTATACTTAAGATTCGAAGTTACAGAACAGTCTCAAATTTCATCTATAGAATAAGACAAAACTAATTAGATATGCATGCATACAGGAAGGTCAGATACAATTCTGTGTTATATACATTAAGGACATTTCTATCCTAAGTTGCACACAAAAGGACGTTTGTGTGCGTGTGTGTGTGTGTATCAGCGGTGACAAGTTCATCAGCGCTTTATGAGTGGGGGACTTTTGCTCGCCCCTCGGGGAATCATGTGTGCATGAGTATTCTTTAAATTGATGAGTGGACAAGTCCTGATTGTGGTTGGCATCCAGTTCACAATGTTGTCTTGTTTTAAAGTCACGCGGTGCTTCGGGAGACTTCAGCCAACGTGGCACTAGGGAGTTAACCCTAAGGTGGTCCAACAGAAGCTCTTGTCTTCTCCTCTGACAAAAGGGCTGTGTTTGAAAGTCATGATTCACTAATTCAGAACATCTGGCCGGATAACCTGTCATTATCCTTACAGTCCCCCTTTTCGTCGGATGAAGTCCCTGTGTGGACATCATCGGACGACAATCATCACGATGGAAAGATGACAGGTGAATCATGATGGTTATGTAGCAGGTGGATCATAAAGTTGAGGATTCAGCTCGATGAGGTTCGGCGTAGTCTCTGACTTGGCACCCCCTTTCCGGGGATTCTGTCTGAGAACTTCAGGCACGGCTTTCGTGAGCTCGGCTGTGTCGCATCTGGTTGAGTCTTCTGTACAGAATGAAGGCCAAACATAGTGTCAGGGGGTGGCTGATTACCTTTAGAGATGCACAGCGCAATGTCGGCTGAGGTCCAGGCTAGGACCGCAGATGAAGTGTTCAGAACGGGCAGTCGAGACAGTGCTTGGATGGCTGTGTTGACAGGAGCAATGTAAATGAATTGGGACCCCCTTTCCTCGATCCAGAGTTCCAGTTCTGGATCTAAGGTGAAGTTGTAGTTCTTGAAGGACGGGAGTTTCATTGCTGTCTGGTATGCTTTGCTCGGAAGATGGTACAATGCCAGATCATTCAGGTGGAATATGGCACCTTTCGGGGCTTGAATCCACATACTCTGGTTGAGCATGTTGACACGGCTGGTTGTGTCATGCTGGTCGTAAGTGAGAGTAGCTGTACGCACCGGTGTGTTAACGAGCCACCTGTCACCTACAATCTCTGCTTGCGTCTCTGATGACTTGAGTGCGAGGCTTAGCTTCAGCAGGGCAGTGGGTGTCGCTGATCTGCAGCCCGCAGATTCCGTCAGTGTTGTCTCTGAGGAAGGGTTTGTTAGGGCAGAGATAATGAATGTCTTTGGTCAATGTGCACACGTGCGGATTCGGAGCTAAGGACAGCTTTGTGTAGCTGTCATTGAAGTCAACCACGTCCGGCGTGTGGATCTTGATGTGAGTGTTACTTTTCAAAATCTGACATCGACAATGTTCTTGAGCCGGTAGATTCGGCTTGACTCTATGATGGGCAAGTTCAGGAGCAAAACCCACTCCTCTCTGCTCGTGATCGACGTAGAGTGGGATGGCGCTACCCAGAGAGTAGGCCAGGTGTATTTGTAAGAGGATCAGTTGGCCTGGTGATGGCGGAAACCAGCATAGTTAGCACAAGGCTTAAGGGTTTCAAGTACGGTGGGATTCTACCCGTGGCTGGGCTGTCATTTGAGGAGTTAACCTCCCACAGCATGTCTGTTATCAGGGCTGTAACCAGCTGAGTTTGGGCAAAGTCATTCTGGAAGACAGTAAACAGCGGTTTCATGCAGTTCATGGTCTGATTCAGCAGGACGCTGTGAATGTTGAGAATTACCATGTTCTTCTCAATGTCTTGCCGATGGTTTGGAAAGATGCACTCTGCGTGGTGAGTTGCTCTTTTAGCTGTGAAAGTTCAGTCTGGATTTCAACCACATGCCGTTTCGCAGTGGCTATATTTGCTGTGTGGACACTTGGCATACCGGTGTCGAACAGAGTTCTGGCGGCAGCTACGGCTCCGAGCAACGCTCCCAGGAACAGTTTGGAGTGTTAGTTGGTGCTTAGGAGTGCTGATTGTGTAACAGTCACTTTCCCAAGTTGGTTGGACATGTGTTCGACCTTGGCCTTGGTGTGAGAGAGGGAGTCCTATGTCCATCGGGCACTTGCCCAGCCGTATTGGGCTACGGTGCTGGGGTAGTGTGCTCTGTAGGCCTTGTGGGGCTGGATGAGTCGAACATGCGCTTGATGGGTGTAGGTCCTGCAGTCGGTGATCAGGAGTCTCAGCTGTTCTCTCGGTGGCGGCTGTCCTCTGGCTGGCTGACAGCACAGCATGGCGAACCACAGCAGCAACCTTGGCCCATGTTTTGCCACCTCTTGCTGCTGGCATGTCGCTTGCTTCAGTGTATTGTCAGTGGCTCTGGTGCTGTGGTTTGCAGTGCATGATGCGTCATGGACGTACATTGGCCTTATCCCCCCTTTGCGCCGTTGCATTACACGTGTTTGCGTTGTGGTGTCAGACGGTGCACACATAGAATGTAGCTCTGTGCACGCAGCATGTGCTTGGTGTCATGCAGTGTTCTTAGTAACTGGTTGTCAGTGAGTGTAGACGGCATTCAAGGGTTGGTTGGAGGGGTCTGAGAGGTGGTGAAGCAAAGTCTTTATTGTGTCAGAAGCCCGCATGTTCGTTATGTTTGTCTTTGTAAACAGCGGAGCTAGCGTAAACTGCTCTGAGGTAGACAGTTTAGTTTGTAAAATTCTTATGCTGTGTGTAATCACTTCAAACTTCAGGGTGGGTGGGCGGGTTTGAAGTGACCACAGCTAGTCGTTTAGTGCGCCAGGCTTGGTGAGGGTATGGGTTTGGTCATTCAAGTCTTTGTCAAGGCCCGGTTGCCTTGAGTGTCCTTTCGTCTTTTTCCAGTAGACAATCATGTTGTTTGTTCTTGTGATGTCATTGCATGCCTGGAACCGGTGTTGGTGTGTGACAGGCATGTGTTTTGAAGTCTTACAGCCATTTTGTTTCCAGCCTGGAAGTTGGTGTGGGAAACTGAGTCTGGCATAGTTAAAGTCTGTGCACATAAGGAGTTCTTTGATGTTATGCGTCAACGCGATGTGCAGCGTTATGAGAATGGCTGCTACCTCAGCATATTGTGATGACTGCGGGCCCAACTTGAAGTATTTTGGTGGGCACGGTATGTCATTTACCCACAGCATGCCCGCACCTGATTGACGGGTGCCCTCATGGTGGTAGGAACATCCATCGATGTAGGCTGTGGGCATACCTTGACACGCATTCTCTTTAAAGTACCTGTGACAGGTCAGTTGTTGTTGTTGGGGTTCTTCTACATCCACCGTTGCAGCTGGTGTGTTATCAGAGCAGTTTTGGCAGGCTGCCAGGCCGTTGCCTAGCGCAGACTTGTGATTTTTAGCATGACGTGCCTCAACATTGCGCGCCTGGAGGGCCATTAACCATGTGGCTATGCGTGAATTGGTGACCACGCCATCTCGGATGCGCTGGCTGTTGAGGAACGTTACAGCCCATACAGTACATAGCAGAGATTTTTCACAGTCTGAGAATGTAGTCTCTGGTGGGAGAAGTGTCTTGCTGGCGTATGTAACGACTCTTTTGTCTTGATCATGCCTTTGGTACAGGCCAGCACTGAGACAGTGGTTGGAGAACCCAGCTTCTGGATAGAACTCTTTTTTGTGGGTCAGGGAAAGCCAGACATGGAGCTGTGCATAGGTGCCGTTTAGCTCAGTCATGGCATTTTCTTGACTTCTGTCCATACAAATGGGCAGTCTTTTTTTTTTGGAAGGGCAGTTAGAGGTTTCGCAATGTATGAGTAGCTTTCGCTGAACTGCCGTGAGTAATTGCACAACCATGGAAAGCTTCGCAGCTCTGAGATGTTGGTGGGTGGCTTGATGTTTTGAACAGCTTGAATATGGCTGGAGTGCGGTTCGATGCCCCGTGATCCGATGAGTAGGCCCACTTAGTTGACTTTGGTTCGACACCACTGTCCTTTGTGGAGGGCGTTCTTGGCGCCGGCAGTGGATAATTGGTTCAAAACATAGTCTATCTCTTTCAGGTGGTCAGCCCCTGTTGTGCTTTTTATGAGAACATCATCAACGTAGATAAGGTTACCTCTCATTCTGGCATCTGGGCATGCTTTGTTCAGGGAGGTGTTAAACTCAGCAGGTGAGTTGGCATAGCCGAACGGCACCTGGTGCAAGTGAATTGTCTGTTGCCGAACGTGAAGGCTAGCTTGTGCTGATCTTCTGGATGCACAGGTATGGTCCCGAATCCAGAGGCCACATCAAGTGTAGAGAAGATTGTGTCTCCTCTGATTCTGGGTGTTTGTTGCTCCAGCTGGGTCAAGGGCCATCGGGACAGTTGATGCAGTTTCCTGTAGTCAATGGTGGGGTGCCACTTGCCGTTTGGTTTGAGGACGGGCCAGATGGGGGCAGAATGGGTGCTGTTGCATGGACGGATGACACCTTTTTCAAGCCTGGATTCGATGATCTCTCGCACCGGTACGTGTGAAGCGATGGGGATCTTGTACTGCCTGACAAAAGTGGGAGGAGCATTAGGGTGCGTTGGGATGCGCACAGTGTGGAGTTCGGTGAGACCACAATCTAAAGAGTCTTTGGCAAAGGATGCTTTGAACTTGTAAAGGACTTTGTAGATCTGCATCATTTTTAATTGCGTCAGCGTCTTTTAGAATTTGCTGAACTTGAGACTCAAATCCTGGGTACGGCTCCTCTGTTGGTGTGTCGTCTGTCGTGTTGGCAGGCAGAGGCGCAGCAGTGTCGTCAGTCTCGCAAGCAGGCTGTCTGGAGACTTTGTATGCTGCAAGGTGTTGGTCCTCTGTCAGTGCTGTTCTGCATACCTGGTCTTTGTCCATTGGCATGACCGAAGTAATGGAGATGAGTTTGAAGGGTGCTGTGAACACTGTGTGGTCTGTGTTCTCTTCGGGCATCATTGAATATGGGATGGGCCCAATGATTGGTAGTGTGAGTTCAAAAGTCATGGAAGTCGTGGCTCAATAGCCATCCCACTCGGTAGGCTTTGGGAATTGTGATGTCCCTTGCCATGCCGTTGTTGAAAAGGATGTAGACTACACAAGATGACACTTCAGTAAGGGGTGTGGCTTGCAGCGTGAGTCCAAGTTCAACACATTCAGGTGAGGGTTGAAAGAAGCCCAGCGTGTGGTTTAGGGTTCGACCACAATGCATGTTGAGCCGGTCGGCGACCCCTTTGGTGCAGGCAGGTATCAAAGTTTCCTGTTCGTTGATTAGTGAGACACTGATGGCTGAGTTGTCTGCCCATAGTGCAAGTACAATGTCAGTAGTGGTTACATCATTCAACTGCAGGTCAGTTGTGACCTTGGGGCAGAAGGAATCAGAGTCTTTGGTGAGCTGAAATGTGCAGAGTGGTGAACTTGAATCTTGGTCTGGTGCTGGAACTGTGTCCCCCGTGGCTGGCTGCGAGAGTTCCCGTGAACTCTGTGACCTGCCAGTCTGGCCCTGCGGGACTTCTCGTGACCTCTGTGACCCAACAGTCTGGCTCGGGTGGCATGTGTGACTGGAGGGGGAGGGGTTCCCGCACTTGAGCCCAAACTTTCAGTTATTTGAAGTCCAGTAAAGGTTCAAAGCGATCTAGCAGGTCTTTGCCAATTAGAAGTGGGTAAGTGTTCATTTTTGAGATGTACACTGGGTGGATCAGATTCATAGAACCAATTGTCAGGTGGATGGGAGCTACCTGTTTGAGCCGGATGTCGTTCTGGCTGTGGGATTGCACATTCAGCTCACATGTTTGAGATTTAAGAGTTCGATCTTGGCTCTTAGTTTTAGCACTGAGTCTTTCAAATAGTTGGGCTGACATTAACGTGATGTCTGAGCTGGTGTCTAGCAGGGTGTCAAGGCTCAAATCATTGTTCACAGTGGTTGTTAGGTAGAGTTTTTCGGCCCACCCCCTTTTTGATCAGGTTTCCCAGAAGTCTTGGCGTCGGGGCTGGTCTGTGTGGGTCGCTGCGGAGGCAGGTAGCCAAAACAGCATTTCTTGGTCTTTTGGGACTTTGGTCCCAGTTGTGGGAAGCTGTGCTGTCCTGCTCAGGCTGTGGGGCTGTCAGCTGTGGTGGCTGGGTGATGCTGTCACCTTGTGATGTGACAGTTAGCTCTGTGGTCTGTGGATGACGAGCAGTGTTCGGGTGCTTGGCTCAGTCAGTTGGTAGTCAGACAGGGCGTTGGTTTCAGTTCTTATGCTTAGACATAAGATGTGTGGTTTGTCTTTCTTGTGAGTTTTTCTTGTGTGGGCTCAAAAGTGAGCTTACTAATGTCGTGTTGAGAGGGGTTACGATGCCGGCTTTCTGGGCTTGATGCTCCGGACAATGGGGATCGGCTATTTCTGGGTCGCCGGCTGGCTTCCCAGGTGGCTCCACCACTTGGGTTGTTGGATGGGTGTTGCCGGTCCCAGAATCTTTCAGAGCGTCCGCTCTGGTGCTTCGGATGAGCACCATTGCGGTTGTGCTGCCCTCTGCTGGCTTGGAACTGTCTTGACTCTCTGTACAAAGGTCTGTGGTGTTGTGGGGCGCCCTCTAGAGTCAGCTCTGAATAGTGTTCGGAGACAGGGTAGATGGTGTGTTTTTTACAGTCTTTTTGGACACAGTCTTTTGCTTGACATAAGCTTTGTGGGCCAAGTCTCGTAGCTGTTGGGCAGACATGGTCCGTGAACAGGCCAGGTGATGACTCACTGTGGGATGCAGATTTCGGAGAAACAGAGTTCTGAAGTTGAAATCCTCTTCCATACCTGGCTTGTTCCGTGCTCCGAAGTAGGCTTGTCGGAATCGGCCGTAGTAGGTCTGTGGGGTTTCAAGTCTTGTCTGCTTGAGGTCCATGGCGATGATGAGCCCTTGGTCTGATTCTGGATCAGAGAATGCTCGGATCAAAGCTTGTCGCAGCTGCTGGTAGTCAGTTTTGACAGTCTTTGTTTGACGGTCTAGGAAGCTGCGCACATCACCGCTGGACGTGATTCTTAACAGATACAAATTGTCCCAAGCTGTCAAGTTGGCGACAGTTTGCAAGTGAAAGTCAATGTCCTGTAGATAAGAGTGAATGTCATCACCTCCTGCAGGGTCTGGATTGAACGTAGGGATGTTTCGGGCTAGCTTGTCAAGTTCTCGGGGAGCCGTGCAGGGTTTAGTGGCAGGGGTTCTTTGGGAAGGCTCCCCCCTTCGCTGTTGACGGGGGTTCTTGTGGGCTGGCTGGTGATGTTTTGAACAGCGGGCTTTCGCCCCCCTCTTTAGTTCTGGGTTCTTGGCTGAAAGGGTTGGAGTGGCGGACCGGGAGAAACTCTGTGGTGTGTGTTTCTCTGTCCCAGCCACTCTGTAATTTGTAAGAATGTTTCAGTTCTTTGTGGACAGAGTGAAGTTCATCTTGGAGCTCGTCTCTCTGCAGAGTAAGCTCGTGGATTTTAGCTCGGGCCGCTTGCAAGTGTTTTTCGCAGGCCCTGGCTTTAATGCCACTTTCTTTGAGTTCAGTCTCTGCTCTCTCTAGGAGAGCGTCACCTTGTTGGAGTTGTGCCTCGAGTTCCACTCTGGCTTCTCTTTCCAACTGTTCTCGGTGGTCTGTGTCGAGCCGAAGATCTTGCAGGGCATTTTGAAGTCTTTCTACTTCTTTCTGTAGCTCTGGATCTGTGTCATCCTCTTTCTCGCGCTGGTTCTGGGTCTCGAGGAGGAGCTGATCAAGACGACTCTGGGTTCGGGCCTGGTCCTTCCGGGCCTCCTCCGCTTGAAGCTTAAGCGCTGCTGCTTGCTGCTCCAGGTTGATGTTACTCCGTTCTCTGAGCCTTGCCTGGGCGACGAGGTTGTGTGCGATGCCTCCGACGATTCTGGCCCAGTTTGTAGTTGTAGCTCTGGGTCGGATCCAGGGCTATCAGCTTGTCCACGTCCGCGTCCTTAGGCAGGAAGGAGGTCGTCATGGCTCTCGACTATGACTGTAGGACCGGAACATACTGGCTCACTGTGGGCGAGAGGAACACAGCACACACACAAAGAGACCAATGCAAGTTCGTTCTAAGGGCAACGAGCTATACTCATACGGGCTATGCCGTTTATGAGAATTATTTTCTTTTTTGGCTAACTGATGCAAACAGTTAGCGGAGCCAATTACTTGGCTCAACTAAGGACCCGAACTAGAGATTTGACAGGCAGTAGCCTAGCAGGTCACGTGATGACACCGGCTGCATAATTGTCACTCTATTCTATTATTTAGCTTCCTTGGTGGCTCTCACAGGTTACTGTCTCTAAGTGAAATGAAAGAAACAAATTACAACAGAACACAAAGATAGAAGAAATCAGAGTGAAAGGAAACAATGAAAATGAATAGGTCTGAAATGAACTGGAATAAATACTAACACTGGAAGTGTTCGGGAGAATCAGGAGGCCTAAGCCTACTACCGCTGATAGGGTTTAAGATAGGGCCTACGGGTGAGTGGGGTTGTCGGGATAGCATCCTAAGAAGGTGTGGCTTGGAGAAGAGATGGGCCAAACACTTAAAATATCCGGGAGATATCTAGTATTTTGTGGCTCATAGTAGGTGGAATGTTTTTTTTTATTAAATTTAGTTTACCTGCGGTGAATTGAGTCCCCTCCGGTGAGAACCAGTGGCATGGTCAACCTCCCTGGCGCTTCCCAAACACTCAACCGCGGTGTCCTCGGCCCTCCGTTACTCTGTGTCGCGTTGCGCCCTCCCAAACAGCCTTTTTGACTTAAAACACAACTCGGCAACGCCAAGATGTCAACCGCCAGACAACACTACAAAATTGGGCTGTTCCCCAGAACCCTCCCGGAGGAGTGGCCTCTTTTTAGGCCCCGGTTTAGGTACTGGTCCCAGAAATTGCGTTTTTGTGTCGGCTGGACTGGTTGACTACCTTTGGAGTGCCAAATTGCTGGTGTCAGCACTGCGGGCCGCAACGACGGACAGAGATAAAAGAAACCGAGATTCACGCACAGCCAGTGTTGGTAACGCTGGTCGGACAACCCTGCTGGCCGGAACACCACCAGAGATGACTTCAAATCACCAAGGGAGTTACTACAATAGATACACAAAAGGATGAACAAAGTGAATTAAGGCTTGTTTGTTTAAACCAAATTGAGTAATTATTTATGTAGCAATAAGAGTCGAAGGTTTTACTAAATAATAATAAACAAGAGGGAATTATGATAATGTTGGTCTTTATCAAAATAACCTAACCCAAAAGAGAGGAAAAATAATAAAAATCAAAATATGAAGAGACAGGATTGAAACACGGTAGAAGAAGCAGGCCGCAGTAGTGGGTTTTCACCACAAGGGGGGCGTACTCCTTCTCCGTGCTTTGCCTGGGTAAACAGAACACTTGATTCAAATTCAAAACTTGTTTAAATTTAAAATTTAAAACAAGCAGGAAAGAATTAAAAGGGGAAATCAGAATGATATCCTATAATAGCTAATAAGGTAAAGCATCATTAATAACTATTAAATAATAAAAAGGGGAAGATGAGATAGATGCACAATTCAAAACAGAGTGAAAGGAGGAAAAGCGTGGTGCCGACTTAGTGAGGAAGGCCACAGGGTGGCGCTGTTTCCTCCACATGGAAATTAGTGGGTGACAGGCAAACAACGACGTAAATTTACACTGGTTTAAAACCAAATTAAAATAAGCGTGAAAGGAGATTGAGAAATCAGGATAATATCTTATAATAATTACGATAACAGTGAAGTGTCATCAATGATTATAAAATAATAAAAAGAGAAAAAGTAGAAATAAAACAATCCAAAACAGAATTTGAAAAGAGAGAAAAGGAGAGTTGAGTGAACCGACTTGGCGGGGGGGCAGCCACTAGGACTTCCTACCAAGTGGGCTCATGATAGGCTGGGATTTTAATCTAAGTTTTAATTCAAATCTTGTTTGACCAAACTTAAAGTAAATGTACCAGTCAAAAGCAGAAAAATTTGTCTACCACAAAATAATATTCGCACAAGCAAAGCTATAAATGCAAATAATTATTGAGAATTTAGACAGGCTAATTCACAGGGAAATGAATTCAGCAGTAAAGAGAGCATTATCTGAAACGGCCACGAGATGGCGTAATTGTGCTCATGCATGCTGAAGTCAGAAGGCGGGGCGTAATTTGAGACTTCTAAATACCTAAAGGAACGCCCTCTGGTGTTTAGCAAGCGGAATTACAACCGACTTTAATGTGATTCAAACTAAGAGCTTTCAGCTCGCGTCGTGCGCTGATTTCCTGCAATAAATCACAAATAAACAAACAGATCTCGGTGGATCTTTTCGGTGCTGTAGTGCACAAGAGCGTGAAACAGGATTTCTTCGCTGTGAAAACACGCGGATGTGAAACAACAGGAATTTTCGTCTGTTGTTACTCACATAAACATTTTTATGTATTAGATTTACATTTAAATGTATCAGATCTTTAATTGGTAGCTAAACCAATTTTGACCAGGAGTTTACCGTTTTTGTTGAATATCACTGGGTTAACCACGAATTCAATAACGATATTTAGTAAGGCCTTTTACCACTGAACAGAGGAAACTCACTCTCGATCAGATTTACGTCTTGCTCTGATAAAGAGATTCTCGTCTTAATCAGGCGTTTAAATAATATTAACATGTACCAGCTGCAAAGAGTTTGCTTCGTCTTTACAGGGACAGGTATAATATTATGAACTGCAGTTTAATTTAGCAATTAACAGTGTTCACATGTTAAACATATTTCACAGGGTCAATTTGCTTAACTGAGATCGGCTTCGTGCCGATCAGTTCATCAGTGGGTTGCGTTGCGCGACTTTCACTGGAGCGCGCATAAAAAAAAAATTAATACACAATATACTCATAGATTGAAACTGAATTTGCTCATAAAACAAAGTTTGAAATGCCTCGCGTTCTCCACCAAACTGTAACAACAATGAGTCTTACATTAAATGCATTAACATTAGCTCAAATGATATATAGGGAATTTTAATAATTAATCATGAATATGATTAATATTGCATGTTACAGTTAAATTATCGAAGTTGAAAATAGATCGATTGTATATATGAATGATCAATCACAACGAATTATAATTCCTCATTCACATATCAATGGTCCCTTTCCAGATCGATTATATGAGATAACCTTTAATAGAATTAATTTAGCTATCGAACAATCTGTTTGTCCAGCAAACGGCCATAAGATTAACTTATCAACTTCTCAACAAGGTTATCCCTTCCTTATAATTCGAAAAAAGCTATTTTCTGGCCATGAAAATTCACCTTCTTGTTATTATAAAATTTAGGTTACTGAAATAGTAACGAATTGTAAAGCTTTGTAGCTAGATCAAACATTTCATTGACTTTGTAAAAATGAGCACGATCAGACAATTAGCAATCAAGAATATAATGGTTTTAATAAAATGAAACTATGGATACAGAATTCTACATTTAAACACGGGATACATGTATGTACAGTAAACAGTAAAACTAATGAGACAGACGAATAACGAACGGGAGTGAGAGAGAGATTGGGAGAGAGAGAGAGAGAGAGTAAGAAGATGAGAAAGTGAAACTAACGGTCAGGATGAGAGAGATCACCGGGGTGATCGCAGCATGGCAAAAATCACAGACAACGTAACCCTTAGAGAGACAACAAGAAATCACATCAATCAAATCAAACCAAATCAATAACCTATACTTGCGTATGGTTCTCTTTGTGTTGCTGAGGAACGCAGAGTCGTGTGCGTGTTTGTCCTTCGGCGCTATAGACTTGTTCTCTCGTGTCTTCCGGGTCGAGCAGACTCGCGGGAAGTTTTAAAGGTTCACCGAACGTGAAGTTACCAAGGAAATAATTCAGAGTTCATCTCCCTCGTGGAAGGAGAGGCGAATATGAAAATAAAACTTAGTAAAGAAAGGAAAAACGGAGATGAGAGCTCACACTCCCCTCTTCTTCCGTTGAGCGCAGCTTGCGTGTTTCCTTTATGAGCCGCGGGGATTTCAAAGAGTCCTTTTAAAGTTGAAGTTGCAGGCTGTTCATTTCACTGAACGTAGGAAAGGTCCGAAGATGAAAATAAAGAAAAGACTTAAAGAAAAGAAAATAGAAACAGAGGAAAACTCCCTAACGGGAGTCATGGGTCTCCTCTCTGGAAATGTAAGTGCTCTCTTGTGCTCTGGTGCTTCGGTGTTCCACTTCTGTGTCAGTCTTTTTTGGAGAGGAGGGGTTCACGCCTGCTTCGCGTACGTGAACCAATTATCTTAGAGTATCTCGAGCGGAAAAGTTCTTCACACAGAACAATACATTTTACTGTAATATCCTATGTATGACTTGTTTGGTCAAAACAAGACGGTCAAACAGGTACCAAGAATGGCCGGAAAGAGTAGAAGAAACATAAAGTTACATTCATATGCAGAATTACACACATTTAATGTTCACTCACACGACTATAAAGCCATAATACCGGCTACCATGACCTATGAAAGATCAAATTCAGGTTTATACATTTCTTAAGTGGTTATACTTATAGAAAATATAAGATTGCAGAGTCTATTCCTCTTTCTTTATCAGAATTCAAGTGGGAGCTGTGACTCCCTTGGAATTCCTTTTGGGGGTCATAAAGTTTATGACCTAGCAAGAGGGAGAGTTGCCGAAGGTGATCCTGTTAGGGAATCTTTCTTTGGAAGTATACTTAAGGTTCGAAGTTACAGAACAGTCTCAAATTTCATCTATAGAATAAGACAAAACTAATTAGATATGCATGCATACAGGAAGGTCAGATACAATTCTGTGTTATATACATTAAGGACATTTCTATCTTAAGTTGCACACAAAAGGACGTTTGTGTGCGTGTGTGTGTGTGTATCAGTGGTGACAAGTTCATCAGCGCTTTACGAGTGGGGGACTTTTGCTCGCCCCTCGGGGAATCATGTGTGCATGAGTATTCTTTAAATTGATGAGTGGACAAGTCCTGATTGTGGTTGGCATCTGGTTCACAATGTTGTCTTGTTTTAAAGTCACGCGGCGCTTCGGGAGACTTCAGCCAACGTGGCACTAGGGAGTTAACCCTAAGGTGGTCCAACAGAAGCTCTTGTCTTCTCCTCTGACAAAAGGGCTGTGTTTGAAAGTCATGATTGAAAGTCATGACATGAAAGTCAACAAACATCTGGCCGGATAACCTGTCATTATCCTTACAGTGTATTACACACAAATGATCTCCATGTAGCTGTTTAAGTGACTGATAAGAAATCAACTGCTTGCTTGTCCCAGTGATATTGTGGTGCTCTATACATACTGCTGAGCGTGAATACTTTTAATAGGCACTGTTTATTTCCCAACTTCTGTTTGTGTTTTGTTTTTGCATTGATGTGTGTTACATGTCTGTGTTGTGGCATGAGAGCTGGGATGATGGAACAACAGTGTTACGCACTTGCTACACTCCTTATATTCAAACTGATGCCATCGAGGAGAGCAGTGTTGAGCTAATCGCTGCTTTCTCTTAGATCTTAATCTCTAACATTAGTCAGCACGTATTATAACTGCACCGTGCAACAGATTACAACAGTATAAAGGTTGTGGCATGTCCCATTATCTGTAAATTCATCTACTACATGTCATAAATGAATGGAAAACCCCCAACATCCTCAAACTGCTCTCCTCGAATCTTTAAATATGCAATGAGATTTCTGCCTGGGTCATTACAGTAACTCTTCTTTTCTACTTTTCATGCTGCCTGGACTGTTTTCCCCATGTTTGTATTTTTTTCTTGAACTCTTCAAAATACAGAAGAAAACCGTGATTATTATCTGTTGTGTGCTGCTTGGAGTCGTAGTGGCTGTCATCATTGGTGGTGTGTTAGCCTGAATGACACACGCAGAGCATGATCTGATGTGTTTGGACCGGATAATAAAGAGACTGGTTCTGCTATGTAGTCCACACTACAGGACTTTTAAAATCTGAACGGATTTTCTGTGAAATCTGTCAACTCCGACTGCCCAAAATCGGCAGGCTGACTTGTCGAATCTGGGCAAAAGTCATGTAGTGTATTTCAGCCTTGGATATTGTAGGTCATAATAAAAAAAAATCTATTATTTTTTATATAATTATAAGACCTAGGTTCCCCTGAACAAAACACAATGTACACAATGTCTGTCACTGATACTTTGAGGAAACATATTCTCTCAATCCATAATGACTGAAAGACGTCCAGTTATAATTAATAAACCATTAGTCTTCTTTAAATTGCAAATAAAGATTCTGTGAAAAACAGCCTGTGATTGTTGCATTTTACAAAAACAAAAAAAGTATAATTCCAGTTCCCTATCTTCGTCGTTGTGTTGATGTAGTTGTGAGTCCCAAAGACCTCTGACACTTCAGAAAAGGTCAATGATAATTGGCGAGTGGAATTTGCATGTGCCACGCCCCCATCATACGAGATAAAAGGAGGAGGCAGATACGAGAGAGTCGTCGCCTCACAGCAAGAAGCTCCCTGGTTCTGTGTGTCCTTTCTGTGTGTGCTTTAATGTACGATACAAGAACATGATGTATAATGGTTAAACGATTATAGGAATATTATTCTTTTCAAGATTTTAAAGTGTAGTCTTGTTTAATGGCTAAGTGCTTTGAGTGCCGAGAAAAGCGCTATATAAATGTAATGAATTATTATTATTATTAACGTAATCCTTGGAAACAAGTCACAAACAGAGCGAAATGATTTTAGTGCTGTCAATATTGTACGTTTCAGTTTGTGAAAATGTAAGTAAATGTACGTGTTGTAGAAATACACATAAAAATACACACATATTTTCATGAGATCATGTTGCAGAATAACTACTAAACAAACCAATAGTGTAAATAAGAACCTATGTATAGAACAGGGGGTCAAACTATCTTTATTAGTACTGTATTAGTGGTAGTTTAGCCATAATTATTGGCTTATTCTGGTCAATAAACTTAACTATCATTAAATAAGTGCCATAATTAATGAAGATATAACTTTCACTTCAGAACAGGGGGCATTTTCTTTATTACACTATTTTAGCTATTTATAACTTTAAAACCAGCACTAATTAAACATAGTCACTGGTTTCATATTGTTCAGTTAACTTAATAAATGGTGAATCACTGATGGTGAAATATAACTAAGTACATTACTACACAAAAATAATACAGCTTATAGGGGGGGTGAAATGCTGTTTCATGCATAGTGAGTTTTTTACACTGTTAAAGAGTTGGATTCCCATGCTAAACATAGACAAAGTTTCAAAAATGAAGTTGTAAGTTTGATGGAGTAATTCTGTTCCAAAAATACTCCTTCCGGTTTGTCACAAGTTTCGGAAAGTTTTTTTTCGAATACGGGCGTGTGTGACGTCAGAGTCGCCGGAATTTCCTTATACGGGTCTTAAAGCTCCAGTAGGTAGCTTTTGTAAACAAATATTTGTTAAAACTGTCATTATGTCCTCACAGTAGAATATGAGACAGATAATCTGTGGAAAAAATCGAGCTCCTCTGGCTCCTCCCTGTGGTCCTATTGCCATTTGCAGAAATACACCGCTCCCGGTCAGAAACGACCAATCAGAGCCAGGAAGAATGTCTTAGCAGTGTCAATCACGCTCGTGTACACGCTGATCACCCCTCTCTTGCACAGCGCGAGCGCGTACTGTCGTTCGTGACTCTCCTGTTCGAACTCGTTCATCCAAATGAACGAATCTTTTTTCGAGTCATTTCGTTCATTCAACGAACGAAATGACTCGCAAAAAGATTCGTTCATTTCGAACGAGTCTTTTTCGGAGTCATTTCGTTCATTCAACGAACGAAATGATTCGAAAAAGATTTGTTCATTTTGATGAACGAGTTCAAACAGGAGAGTCACGAGCGTGCATCACAGAACAGAGCAAGGCGAGCATTTGTGCTTATAAAACTTAAAGTTTTTTATTTATTTTTGAAATGACCGATCGTTTCGCTAGATAAGACCCTTATTCATCGTCTGGTATCGTTTAAAGCCCTTTGAAGCTGCACTGAAACTGTCATTTGGTCCTTGAAACGTTTGTGTCCTATTGAAGTCCATTATATGGAGAAAAAGCCTGGAATGTTTTCATCAAAAACCTTAATTTCTTTTCGACTGAAGAAAGAAAGACATGGACATCTTGGATGACATGGGGGTGAGTAAATTATCAGCAAAAGTTTTTTTTAAAAGTGAACTAATCCTTTAACGTTATCTTACTAGCTATTTATAACTTATAGAAAGAGTGCAACGTTATAAAGTTACATGTATTGCAAAATACATAATGATTTGAGGACCAAGTTTGTAGTCAAAGTAGGGGCAGGCCATAGTCAATGTAAAGCATATTGTTGATGTTTTGTCCCTATTAGTGAATGTTCCATAACTGTTTATAATCTGCCGTCATCGGTGGTCCTGTTTACTAGCCTGCGCGTTCACGGCAGGCTCCGCTGTGGGGGAGGAGCTGTGGAGGGAGGGCTGTAGCGCAGCAGAGAGCAAGGGGGTTGGACCTGGAAGTTGTGCTTGTTCAAATTTTCAGGCTAAGTCAACATTTTCTCAAAACTCCCTACTGCAACTTTAAGGGCACTTCTCCCGGAAGGGCGCGCGCGCATCTGTAGCCTAGTGCGTGCCAGAGTGCGCCTATGCCCATCAGAGCGCTGGGCTCGGCTGCGCTGCAATTAAAAAAATGGCACCAAAAAAGTGTGTTTTTGGTTGCCAGGGCAAGACAACACTGCACAAATTTCCAAAGAACCCAGCGTTAAGGGACCTGTGGATGGATTTTGTTTTCCCAGAGCAGCAAAGGAGTTGTGCAAGTGTTTTTGTTTGTTCCCTTCATTTCGACGGTAATAGTTTTATAAACAAGGCCCAGTTCAACGCCGGATTTGCAGATCGCCTAATACTTAAAGGTGCCATTTGTAAAAATTGAGGTAAAAATATCCAAAAAATGAGCTACACGTATCAAAAGAATGAGAAGAAATAAGTGTAATGATGTCATTAAAAAAATGACAAGTTATAGTGCTGCCGAGATATAAACCTGAATTAGCATGCTAAATTACTAGCCCCGGCCCGGCCGGTGTCTAATACCAGTTTCGGCCATGGGAGGCGGTATGCGGGCAACATACATAACCACCAGCCAAACTGCAACACACGAATAACTCGCACGGCTTGTATCTCTTTAATCTCTAAAAATCTCCAAATGCTCCACGTGAAACTGCGGTCTTACTATAGTGTCAATTGATTTGATTAATATGCGCGAGGGAGAGAGAGCAGGACCGCGCTCGTGTTGTTTGTAGACGTGAGAGTGCGAGCGCGCGGCCGAGCTCGCTCTCTCTCTCTCTCTCTCTCTCTCTCTCTCTCTGCTCGTAATGCGCCCTGTCAAGCGCAGTGGCAGCAGTCATTCTATTCTACATCCCTCAACGATCAAAATAGGCTTTGGCGGAACAAAGCGGACTATTTGACGGTTTTAGAAGATTAACAACCTGAAACTAAAAAACAGACTAGAGTAGGCCAACTTTCTGGAGGTATACTGCCCCCATCTGGTATGGAATATGTGGAGTATGAATTGATTTTTTGACATAAGGCACCTTTAAAGATGGAGCAGTCCCAACGATAAAGGTTCACGGTCGTGCGTTGGAACTGCAGGCGGTGAGTAAAACTGCTTCAAATGTCTGTGAGTTGTTAACTATCGGCGTGTAAGCACAGCAAGTAAACAACATGATCACATACAGTTAATGTATCTATGGAGCATGCGATGTATGGTGTGTGTGTGTGTGTTTAAATACATTTGTTTAGCTGGCCACTGTAGGTGTCAGTTTGTTTATTGTAAAAATAGATCATGTCCTCATTAACCACGAGTCTGTCTGTTTACAACACACAAATGTTGTAAAACTCGCGCATGACATTGTGTTCTAAAAACACTGCGCTCAAGTTCAAATCATTTCTATTTTTAAAAAAACGCTCGAGACCTTATGTTTTTCACCCATTTCACTGCCCATCGCGTTCTGTATGAACGAGCCCTTAGTATTGTTTAGATCCTTGTTCTGCATGGGAATACATGGCACGCCTCCACCCGCTCGGGTTTTTCCGAAAAGACTTGGTACAGCCTATCTTTCTTTTATAAATATAATAAAACTAAAGACTTTTTGGAGATATGAAGGATGCAATACTACTCTATAGGTACTCAAGATTAACATGAGATTGAGTGAAACTGAGTGTTTCACCCCCCCCTTTATGCTAAAATGCATTTACTGAACATTCAAACTGTAAAAAAAAAAAAAAAGTTGAGAAAACTTAAAAGTTTAAGGCAACCAGCTGCAGGACATTTTTGAGTTTTCTCAACTTAGTTGTACAAACTGTTTCATGTTAAATAGTTGAATAAACTTTAAAAACAGAATTTGTCAAACAAAATGTAAGTTGTATTTTTACAGTGTAGTTAATCATTAATTACTAGCTTATTTTTGCTTATTGCATGAATGTGGATCCTTCAAATGTTGAATAAATTGTAAATAATGGCTAATATGTCCTAACAATATGTTAAGTTAATAAGTAATTACTAGTGTTTTCATGCTTTACTAATACATTATTGTGGAAAGTTAATCATTAATTACTAGTGTATTTATGCTTAACTAATGCATAATTCTGAACCCTTAAAATAAAGTGTTACTATATATATATATATATATATATATTACTTGTGTTATCATTTAAGACATTGTAATATTATTATTGTGATGTATAATTATATATTTGGGATTTATAACTATACATTCAAATGTATAGCTATAAATTAAGTTTTTATGACTGTATATTCTGGATGTAAAATTAAACATTCAGGATCTATAACTAGATTGATTTTATCATTTCTCTAATGTGAATGAATGTAAGAGATCTTTTCTCTTATCCATCACTTGGATACTTCAGCATTAAAGGAACACGCCGACTTTTTGGGACTTTAGCTTATTCACCGTATCTCCGAAGCACTGCTACTTCTGTGGAGTGATTTACTCCAACTCTGAGTGAACTCTCTGCTCCTCACCAGTTCTCAGGTGCTGCAAGTAAATCACTCCATCCAAGTAGCAGTGCTTCACCTTCTGAGAATATAGTTCCCAGTATGTATATGGTTAGAAGATGCCTGCGTCTCATATGGCCTTGTTTTTTGTACACACTGTTGCTATACAAATCACAACATGTAAATAGGAAAATGTTGCTGTTATTTTGTCACTTATTGGGAGCAGTATGCTAGATGGAGCCATTTACCTCCCGTATTTGTGCTAAGCTAGGCCAGCGTCGGATAGTTACAGCACGCACGGAGATGAGAAGGGTATGTATGGACTTATCTGACTCTGGGGGATACGGTGAATAAGCTAAAGTCCCAAAAAGTCAGCGTGTTCCTTTAACATTCAGCAATATTATCAATTTGACTATACTGACATTATTGGACAATAACTAAACTGATAACACTACAGCTGATTTATAGCCGAATTGACCTCATTTCGTAATTGATGAACTTTGCACTTTGTGAACATAATCAGAGAAAAACAGACCGCGGAATGTCTCAACTGACATATCAGAATCAAGCATTTCAGAGAGCTGTGTAATAAGCAATAACGTATTCTAAACCGTAACATTCTGAATTTCTGAAAAGCTTTTGTGAAACAATGTATGCATTTATTACCAATTTTTTTAAATCCTTTTTTTGGCAGACATATAAAAGGTTACAAGTTTCAAAATGAGACGGTGTCTGAAAACAATGTATACATTTAATGTATGTTATATACAAATACATGTGGAATAGAGAATAGTTCAATAGATTTATTATTTCAGAAGTGCAGTCGTTCATCATAGGAATAGATTTCATATTACTGAAGTGAATTTAGGAAGCTGAAATCCAACTCACCATGAAGACACTGTGGTGTTGTTTAAGGTAACTAGGACCAAGTTGGTCTGGTATAGTAGCTCTCTGCAGTCTTCAAGCAGCTGCTTGATGTGGCTATAAATCATCACAATTGCCTGAGGAATGGGAAAGGTTTTGCCCTTGTTATCTTTAGGCCTATTTCTGGCTTCCCTGAATTCCTTCAGAAGCTTGAGTGCGACACATTCTGAAACCCTGTTGGCATCAGGTCTCTGGGCAGCCTGACCATGAGTCATGAACAGTCTGTGAATAAAAAGATGCATGATTGTATTATGTATGATTAGTATTCTATGGTTCATTATAGCTTTGTAAACATATTGACTAGTTATGTTTTGGAATTTTATGGCAATGAGGGATAGACTTTATGATCTATCCTGGATCTCATCAAAACAGTTTTTTTAAAGTATCTTTAACCTTTGAAAGGAATTAAATTATACAGGGAGCATTCAACAAGACTCAAATTTAACACCGGTGCACTACAATTTAACTCACCTCTCAGCTGCTTGCTGACCAGGGGCTGAGCCACTACGCTTCCGAGAAGCTCTCCAAGGACCTTCCAAGGTCTTTTTCTTGCACTTAAGGGAATACTTGGAGGGGGACTGATCAATGGTATGCAAATATGAATACAACCGCAAGATCTCTGCTATCTCGTTGGTTGATAAACCAGTGATTGTGCGGTTGAGACTGACGAGATACCCTGCCAGGTTATCCACTGCCTCCCATCCAGGAACACCCCTTGAATCACATCTACTGTCCTAAAAATGGAAACAAAAACAGAATCCTGCATTAGGAAATTATTTTGATAAACCACTATAACTTTGATAAACCATTCACAAATTACAAGCATCAGGTATTAGAAACTTTACCGGAGCTGGTGTGCTGGGCCCAGCACAGGAAATGTCTTCAATGTCAGGACTGTAAGAGCCACCACTTGGCACACTGGTTTCCTAGATTATTTTTAAACATTTTAAAGAGAAGAATAAACTTCAGTTACAAAATTGACTGTTCAAATTGACTATTAATAATCTTTGAATTAAATGAACGTTTAATCATGAAGCAACTCATTCATTGCTCCTAAAAATTAACATTCCTATGTAATTTTAATTCAAAATGATCAAGAAAATTGACATTACCAGAGGTGAGATCAATGAATCACCATGACTGCTGGAACTTGCAAGGGTGTGTGTGCCCAAATTGATGTCTGCCGCATCACATATTGTGACATCCAGACACTCATCCTCCTGAACTTCAACCTCCATCTCTGGCAAGGCGATTTCACGTTGCTCCAGTGGAGAAAGCAGGTCTCCTCTGTCAGACTGTGCCAGCAAGTACTCCACAGCTATACGCTCATCTGCCATAAAGATTCAATAAACATTTTGTAATAAGAGCTATATATCAGGCTAAAGCAGTAGGCTACAGTGCATGTGATGAATGTAGTGTTGCTAATGAAAAATCTATTTTGCGATTAACATGAAAAATGTAATTAAATTAAAAGCAAAAATCACAAAAGAAAAACTAAAACAAATACACTTCAACTTCACAAAACTGACATATCTTATAACTAGGAACGAGCAGCTTTACAGCAATGATCAGTCATGAAAACGATGGTCTGATTGGTTAGCGTTCAGGCAGCATGCAAAGCCTTTGAAAACACACAGTGATGCCTGGAATCACTATCGTAATAGTGTGTACAATGGTTAATCTTACCAGTGGGTCTCCCAGGAGGTTTGAATTCTGGCAGGAGTGCACATCCAAGGACTCTGTTGCTGAGGACATTCATGTGGGACATTAAACGTACATCATAAATTTTAGTAAGTGATGTACCACTCATGTCCACAGCTTGATGAGCTCGGTTGATGTTCCACCTAGATGCACCTTCAAGCATGTACATCTGCGTATGTAGTGCATTACATCTCCAGCCTGAAAGACAATGTTTCACAAGATTAAAATACTATTATATAACCCCCCACTCAGAACTACCAGGCCTAAGAAAAAGGTTGGTTCCAATTTGATGCCTTTAATTTTTGAAGTTAGAAACTTCAGTATTGTGACAACACTATTTAAATATACACATAATATTGTTTTATATTTTAAATTTACCTGGAATAAAAGTGCACTGGTGGCGATGGAAGCTTTCCAGAGAGGAGGACCCTCTGCCACACCTCAGTACATCCAGAACCTTGTCACCCTTCTGTAAACCGGAGCCCAGTTTTGTGTACAACTGAACACCGGGTGGATCTTGGATGCAAGGTAAGTGTTTCTGCTGTACCTCCCACACACGTGTCATGCTCTCTGGATTGATGAGGCGCAAACCAGTGGTGTCGGTCAGTTCCCACATGGAGTCCAGTAGTCCTTGTATCAAGACACGAGTTTCTTCAACTCCGCGTGACCTCCTCCTGCAGTGCTTGGCCAGCTCACTGGAGGTGATGCTTGACAGGATTTGGGCCTCTGTTGAAATATGACCCCCATGTTTTTTTAAAAGCATGGTCTTTTTTGCCTCTTTAAGACGAGAGATGTCATCCTTGTCCCATTCAAATATACAGCTGGACAACTTGGAGCAGAAAGTGCCATACAGTGGATGGTGCTCCGTTGTAAGGCCAGCAGTAAACCGCCGCATGAAGTGGAACACATCAAGTCGCACTGTGATATTCCATGGTCGAAACCAGGTAAGAACTGGAGTCACGCCTACACCAATGAGAAACAAGGAGTGATTGTTTTCTCAGATTCACATTTGCATCATTAAAGAAACATAATAATGTTCAATTCAATTCAATTCAAGTTTATTTGTATAGCGCTTTTCACAATACATATTGTTTCAAAGCAGCTTTACAGAAAGTGCATTTCAGAAATGTACGTAAAAAATACAGTTAGTTAATCATCATGTATTAATTTAGGGCATAACATATCGCCGGCGTTGAGTCGTCTCTTCACAGGCGTCGAGTCGTCTCATCGCAGGTGTTGGGGACTCTGAAGTCTCCGTGAGAGGCTGGATACAGACTGTAGCTGAAGAACGCTATTTACCTCGGGACTAGCGTCCCGAGATAACAGCAGAAAAGCAGATGGGAAATAATTAGCGTAGCTGCTGTTCATAATATTAATGCATTCGATCTGATTCAACAGTAGTATAAGAGGCAAGCATTATGTGAATGCTTGGCTGAAGAGATGCGTCTTTAATCTAGTTTTGAACTGGGAGAGCGAGTCTGAGCAACGAACAGTATCAGGAAGGCTATTCCAGAGTTTAGGAGCTAAATGCGAGAACGCCCTCCCTCCTTTAGTGGATCTGGATATCCTAGGAATGACCAGAAGCCTCGAATTTAGGGATCTTAAAGAACGCGATGGATTGTAGGGCGATAGAAGGTCCATTAAATATACAGGAGCTAGACCATTTAGGGCTTTATACGTCAGTAATAGTACTTTGTAATTGATACGGAACTTAATAGGTAACCAGTGCAGAGATGATAAAATTGGTGTTATATGATCATATTTTCTTGACCTAGTAAGAACTCTAGCAGCTGCATTTTGCACTAACTGTAGCTTGTTTATTGAGGATGTAGGACAACCAGCTAATAAAGCGTTACAGTAATCTAGTCTTGAGGTCATGAATGCATGAACTAACTTTTCTGCATCAGAAACAGATAGCATGTTACGTAGCTTAGCAATATTTCTAAGGTGGAAAAAGACTGTTCTTGTAACATATGAAATATGATTTTCGAAAGACAAGTTGCGGTCTAGTATAACACCCAGGTCTTTTACTGTAGTGGATAAAGTAACTGGACATCCTTCTAAATTAAAGTTGTATTGTACGAGGTTTTGTGGGTAGTTTTTTGGACCAATAAGTAATACCTCCGTTTTATCTGAATTTAATAGCAGGAAATTACACGTCATCCAGCATTTTATATCTTTAAGACACTCTGTCAATTTAGATAAGTTAGTGTTTTCATCTGGTCTTGATGAAATATATAATTGAGTGTCATCAGCATAACAGTGGAAATTAATTCCATGTTTTCTTATAATATTACCAAGTGGCAGCATATATATTGAGAATAGCAGAGGGCCTAACACCGATCCTTGCGCCACTCCATAGTCTACTGACGTTATCTTCGATTTTTCACCATTTAAACAGACAAAATGGTAACGGTCTGATAAGTACGATCTAAACCAGCTTAATGCCTGTCCCTGAACACCAGTGTAGTTTTGTAGTCGATCCAAGAGTATTTTATGATCTATAGTGTCGAACGCAGCACTAAGATCGAGTAAAACTAGTACTGAGATACAGCCTTGGTCAGAAGCTAAAAGTAAATCATTTGTAATTTTAACTAGCGCAGTTTCTGTGCTATGATGCGGTCTGAATCCTGACTGAAATTTTTCATAGATATCATTTTCTTGCAAGAAAGAGCACAATTGAGCGGACACAATTTTTTCTAGTATTTTAGATATAAATGGAAGATTTGAAATGGGTCTGTAATTTGCTAAGTTATTTTGATCTAATTGCGGTTTCTTAATAATAGGTTTTATTACTGCCAGCTTAAATATTTTTGGAACATGACCTAAAGATAAAGACGAGTTAATAATATTGAGAAGAGGCTCTTCCACTACAGGTAACACTTCTTTCAGTAGTTTAGTGGGTATTGGGTCTAATAAACATGTTGTTGGTTTCGCTGCAAAGATAAGTTTATTTAGCTCTTCCTGTCCTATAGTTGTAAAGCGGTGTAGTTGTTCTTGAGGGGCGATAATTGAGGCTGAATCATAAGACACCATAGAGGATTGTACATTTACAATTGTATTTCGGATGCTTTCTATTTTCTCATTGAAGTAATTCATAAAATCATTACAACTATACTGTAACGGAATATTTTGCTCTGGTGATGTCTGTTTATTTGTTAGTCTAGCCACGGTGTTAAATAAAAACCTTGGATTATTTTGGTTATTTTCTATTAGTTTGCGGAGATGCTCAGCCCTGGCTGCTTTTAGAGCCTTTTTATAACGTGACATACTGTCTTTCCACGCGATTCTAAAGACCTCTAAATTAGTTTGTTTCCATTTACGCTCTAAGTTACGAGTTTCTCTCTTGATAACATGTGTAGTACTATTGTACCATGGTGCTTTAGTTTTCTCTCTAACCTTTTTTAATCTAATTGGTGCAACAATATCTAATGTACTAGAGAAAATGGTGCTCAAACTGCTAGTCATTTCCTCTAGTTCATCTGTTTGTTGGGGTTCACTGAGCAGCTGAGATAGATCAGGTAAGCTATTTGTGAATCTATCTATAGTGGTTGGAACGATTGTTGTTTTACATAAGCTTTTGTTTACTTGATTGCAAACACTGAACAGGGTTCTCATACTAAATTGCTACTGTAAATAGAAATTAAGAATTTTAGAACCATTGTAAATAGATCTAAAAAAATATATAAATTTCTATAGTAAATAGTTCTAAAAATTCTCTTTATGAGTGTTCTTAAAGAATATGAACAAACACCTAGAAAAACCATGTACAGGAATGAAATGTAGTTTTTAGTAATTTAGAAACATGCCTGAAATGGTTGCTAATATGAATTAGAAATGCGAACACATTCATATTAGGTAAAGACTTAATGTAACAAACCTGTCTCGCTGCAGCAGTCCCGGTCAACGTAAATCACAGCTGGCTCTGGCTCCCCAGCATCCTTGTATCGCTTTACGATGCCCTGACACAAGTCATCTATGCCAGCTCCCTCACCAGTGGTTAGGACACAGTTCAGGACTTGGCCAAACTCATTGCCAACATTGGTCATCCATGTAGCAGTGTCCGCAATGCCACCAGCAAGCTTTTTAGTTATCTATATAAATACACAAACATTACAATCAGGTAGAATTCACTGAACATCAAGTTGAAGTTAACATGCATTTGCCTCTTTTTATATACATTTACCTTCTTGGTAGAATCAAGCTTCAGGATGCTACCATATGTTGATGTTATGACACCCTTTAGCTCATCAATGTGACTCAGGATCTCGTTGGCATGAACCGTCTCAAACCATTGTGCCAAAGGTAGGGGGCAAAAAGGCGGTGGGTGCTGATATATCACTTCAGCTTGTGTCAGGGCACATTTCTTTTTATGAAATTCACAGTCTGTTAGATAGTTAATGGTACGTCTTGCCCACTCCTCGCTGTGAACTTCTTCAAGCGCCTGCTGCAAGAAACTGGAGCTGTTCCCTGCAGTTCTAGGCTTCAACAAAGTCACACACTTCCTGTCAAGTGCAAGGTGAGTGGTGAGAACAGCGGGGAATTTGTTTCTGTGCGAGGGATCTAGTTGTTTGAGGATCTCCGAACTCCAAGGGCAGACAGGAATCATACACTTACTGCAGCGAGGGTAGTCTACTCCAATTAAATAATATCTCGAGTCAATATCAATGACTTCCCTCACTTTTGTGTAGATTCCTGAATGGTGCATCTTCCTATTGCACTGTGGCACTTCAGAGGAATACCCTACATTCTCATTGGGGCCCACAGAAACATACGCTGTCTAAAGTAGGTGTTAGGATCAGGAGGTGAAGTTGTAGGCTTGCTGGGACTTGGTGGATGAAACCAGTTTTGAGAAAACTGCTGCTTAAGTCGTCCTGTGGCATCATATAGACACTGCGCGATCCACTTCTGGTCTGCTGGCTTAATAACTCGACAGAACTGTTTGGGGAGAAAACTCACCCAATTCACTTCTGGAGGCCTCAGAT
The DNA here is from genome assembly GCA_026230005.1 of Gila orcuttii. NCBI lineage: Eukaryota > Metazoa > Chordata > Actinopteri > Cypriniformes > Leuciscidae > Gila > Gila orcuttii. Next base: position 6,790,333 of record JAPDVR010000009.1, read on the forward strand.
TAATTTCCAGGGATGGTGTTTGAGGCCTCAGGTTAATTTCCAGGGATGGTGTTTGAGGTGCAGTTTGTGGAACGCCTTGCTGCTCTTCAATGTATGCGGGTGATTCAGTAAATGATGTTGTTGGAGAAGATGTTGGTGGATCCACAGATTCTGTCCCTGCAAGACTGGTACAAGGATGATTACTTTCAATGTGGTGAAGAAGTCCAACCGCACCCCAGACTTTTGCACCACACTGGTCACAACATTCTTGGACATGGTAGTCTGACAGATGTTCGGTGAAATACTCCACATCAATGTCTTCACCACAAAGACCACACTTTATTGAAGAACTGCTCTCTGGGACTGATCTTGAGCCTGCACTGCTCTCTGGGGCTGGTTTTGCACCTGCACTGCTCGCTGGTTTTGCCTGCGCACCTGCACTGCTCCATGAGGCTGGTCTTGCCTGCGCACCTGCACTGCTCGCTGGTCTTGTCTGCGCAACTGCACTGCTCCATGAGGCAGGTTTTGCACCTGCACTGCTCAGTGGTCTTGCCTGCGCACCTGCACTGCTCCATGAGGCTGGTTTTGCACATGCACTGCTCAGTGGTCTTGCCTGCACACCTGCACTGCTCGCTGGTTTTGCCTGCGCACCTGCACTGCTCCATGAGGCAGGTTTTGCACCTGCACTGCTCAGTGGTCTTGCCTGCACACCTGCACTGCTCGCTGGTTTTGCCTGCGCACCTGCACTGCTCCATGAGGCAGGTTTTGCACCTGCACTGCTCGCTGGTCTTGCCTGCACACCTGCACTGCTCGCTGGTTTTGTCTGCGCACCTGCACTGCTCCATGAGGCAGGTTTTGCACCTGCACTGCTCGATGGTCCTGCTTGCATGCCTGCACTGCTCTGTGGTCCTGCTTGCATGCCTGCACTGCTCTGTGGTCCTGCTTGCATGCCTGCACTGCTCTGTGGTCCTGCTTGCATGCCTGCACTGCTCTGTGGTCCTGCTTGCATGCCTGCACTGCTCTGTGGTCCTGCTTGCATGCCTAACACTGTCTGCTCTGCTGACTGTAAAAAAAGCATTAGTGTTTTCCCTAGGATGAGTGTTTTCCCTAGGTCTCAAAATCTGCAAATTATCAAAATCAAAACTTTGCTGAAAAACATGTTGTACACAATTACTACATGCAAACTGTCGTCTGATTCATAGGTTGTTGTTTTTTAAGGAAAGTAATACACCTTTTAGTGGAATTGTAAAAACACCCACCTTCAGCTTCAGGTCTTTGTGCAGGTATCTTTTTACTGAGTTAAATTGACATTTATATGCATTTTATGCAAGTAATCTGTTATACCATTATAAAGACCTCACTGATTTACATTAAAAGCTAAGAAATGAATCTAGTGTACTGACAGCATTTGCACTAAATTGCACAGCTTTGCTCAGTTTGTGCACACACACACACACACATATATATATATATATATACATACATACACACACACCTTTTTCTGACTATTATTTCATATGTCAGGCTTTACAGCTCAAATAATGAACATTTTTCTCTTATTAAAAAATGTTTTTAAATTAGTAATGATCACTAGCGTAGGTAAAATAATCACATTCATTACATACCTTATGATAAACACATTTGCAAGTGATTATTTTCCCAAATATATCATATACACAGGTCTGTTTGTGTAATGGACAGTTATTAATTCTTTCCAAGGCATGCTTCCACTTCTTCGCCCCTGGCTTCTTGCCTGTTGAGAAGTGGTACTTCCCTTGGGCATACTTGCACATGATGTCATGCCAGTATGAGTCTGGTTTACCAGTCTTAGTCATGTCTATAAATATGAAACAACAGGGTAAATACCAGACAACTTGAGAACAACTTAAGAGAGATACAAATTAAGTGAAATTTAAAGAAAAGGCTTAGGGGAAAACATTTAAGACACATTTTATGTAGAAGAGGGATTTTACACATGGATGGTTGTCAAATTACAATGATAAATAAAACTAATTAAACTATGATAAATAGAATGAATGATAACGTTGCACTAAATTCAAATTGGTGCAGTGAGAGATGCAGTGAGACGTGCAGTGAGACGTGCAGTGAGACGTGCAGTGAGACGTGCAGTGAGAGGTGCAGTGAGACGTGCAGTGAGACGTGCAGTGAGACGTGCAGTGAGAGGTGCAGTGAGAGGTGCAGTGAGAGATGCAGTGAGAGGTGCAGTGAGAGATGCAGTGAGAGGTGCAGTGAGACGTGCAGTGAGACGTGCAGTGAGACGTGCAGTGAGACGTGCAGTGAGAGGTGCAGTGAGAGGTGCAGTGAGAGGTGCAGTGAGACGTGCAGTGAGACGTGCAGTGAGACGTGCAGTGAGACGTGCAGTGAGACGTGCAGTGAGAGGTGCAGTGAGAGGTGCAGTGAGACGTGCAGTGAGACGTGCAGTGAGAGGTGCAGTGAGACGTGCAGTGAGACGTGCAGTGAGAGGTGCAGTGAGAGGTGCAGTGAGACGTGCAGTGAGACGTGCAGTGAGAGGTGCAGTGAGACGTGCAGTGAGAGGTGCAGTGAGACGTGCAGTGAGACGTGCAGTGAGAGGTGCAGTGAGAGGTGCAGTGAGACGTGCAGTGAGAGGTGCAGTGAGACGTGCAGTGAGAGGTATGCAGTGAGAGGTGCAGTGAGAGGTGCAGTGAGAGATGTGCAGTGAGAGATGAGAGGTGAAGTGAGAGGAGCAGGGGCAGGGAGAAGAGCAGGCCCAAGGAGAGGGCAAGGTAGAGGTGTAAGAATGTGTGGTGTTGGCATTCCAAGGGCTGCAAGTGCAGAAGTCAGTGATGAAATTCGTGCCACTATCATTGACCATGTAATCAACCATGATCTTTCACTAAGAGAGGCTGGAAAACAGTAAAGGAAAAAAAAAACTGATTTGGTTTTTACTGCAATGCTTTTGAATGTGAACATTACTGTACATGTGGACATACAGTTCCCAACCAAGAAATTTAGTGTAAAAACGGTGGATTGCATGTTTTGATTGCAAATACATGTAAAACTGAAACACAAAAGTCTATGAAGTTTTTGTAATGTCAACAATAGCCAGTATTTTTAAACCTGGTGTACTTTGATTGACTGCATGCACCTTGTGACGTGAAAACAAGTGTTATTCTTTGACAGAATAATTTCATTCTGAGTCAGATTTTCAGTGTTTTGGTAAAGTTAGTGTGTGCAGAGAAAGATGTGTTCTATTTTGAAATGAAGAGTTAGTATATATTTGACAAAATGTGTTTTTGAGAAGAAAATCATCCATTTGGCCAATTGTGTTTTGTAGGTGTGAGTCTGTTTTAGGAGTTTAGAAAAATTATCTGAAGTATGGGTAAGCTGTAATAAATTTAATAAATTGAAAACAGTAAAAAGCAACAGAGAGTAAAAATAAAGCAGTTCATTATGTAAAAATTATAACATAATTAGTTTCTAAAGTTATAATTAGGCTTTTTATTACGGTTTTGTTTGTACACTCTATGGTTAATACAAAAGTCCCCACTCTGTATTTTAACATTAATCATCATAGGAATTATTATCCTCATTTATAGTCTATATACTGTTAACTTAAAGCAGTCCGGCTACGCTTTTGCAATATGAAGGCCGCGATTTATATCACTATATCAAAACACGGCCTCCGAACTCTATATAAGTGTTAAAACAACTAATTAAAAATAAAGATAGCTGAATTAAACGTAGGCAACCTAAACCGAGTTTGAACCGTAATGTCCAACGAAGAGATACTGTTTCTCTTTCACGTTAAAATGTTAATTAAACTTTACTTGCCTGCATTAAAATACAAAACCGCCTCAGGTAGTGATGGGGTGAGTGACAAGTCCTTTTCGCGCCGTCGCTCTTTCTGACGGTGGTCACGAGACTATGTTTCGGCCAATGACTGTTTTGGCCCGTCCAGCCAATGGCTGTTTTGCCCCGCTGTTCAGAACTGTTAGGACCCGCTGTTCGGAACTGTTAGGACGTAATTTAGAAGTGTTAGGACCTGTGTTAGGAATTGTTAGGACTTATTTAGATTGTGTTAGGAATTGTTAGGACTTATTTAGATTGTGTTAGGACTTGTAGATCAGCAAGATCTCAACAACAAAACGTACCGCTCCACAAAAAGAGGCTCGCTCGCCCGAACAGGGACTTGAACCCTGGACCCTCAGATTAAAAGTCTGATGCTCTACCGACTGAGCTATCCAGGCTCTTGCTTGAGACGCGTGTGTTCTGCGTGGGAACGCACTGCAAAATGAATCGTATTGGTGCAGAAAAAAAAGGGTCCTCCAATGCATCGCGTTTCCTTCTTCGACGATTCAGAACGGCCGTCAAAACGTCTGCTATGTCAAAATATATTTGCGAATAAGTGGGAATGCAGCCTATTAGACTGATGATAATAATAATCAAAGGACAATAATGCTAGGAAAAAGAACAAAAACTCACTGCTACTTGTCTGGAAAGCCTCTTCACACGCTTCAATGCTGTTGACTTGCCGCGCTCTTATCGTTATTGTAAACAAAGGATCAGTTGTTTGTAGCAAATAGCAAGCCCGCGGCACTCTAGGTAACAGCCAGCGAGTGTACTGACACCTAGCGATTAGGAAATATACACGCACCATATTCTCTCTGAAGCGTGATTCTTTCAAACTAAATAGGAGCGTTTCGTTTTCAGTCTTTTCTCTAAGGGTTCGAACCTGAGAGCTCGTGCTCTCAAAGAAGGTCCCAGTTTCAATTCACTCGAACATCCAGAGCACGTCAAGGGCACGCGCCGCGCACAAAAAAAGTGGTCTGAAGGACGGGGTGAGGAGAGGTGCTGACATTGGAGCTCAATTTCAATGGCACCCAGAAAAACTTGCCGTGACCCGGTTTCGAACCTGGGTTGCTGCGGCCACAACGCAGAGTACCAACCACTATACGATCACGGCGAGCTACCAGTCTCCCCCATGTGTCCCTGAATACAAAGGGGCCTTATCATCTTTAGCTTGCAGACAAAACTGTTTCTTACCAACATAACTCTTTTCAGGGGTAATACTGTAACAGTGACTTTTTTCCTTTTATAAAGTTTAAGCTAGGCCTCCAGAAGCTTACAAACTAAAGCAGGCGCATGCTGTCAACGTAGTCGGCAGGACTCGAACCTGCGCGGGGAGACCCCAAAGGATTTCAAGTCCATCGCCTTAACCACTCGGGGGGGGGGGAAGAAGGAAAAGAAATGTCGAAAGAAGTGGGAGAAAATGGAAAGAATCGTGGGTTCGATTCCCAGGGAAAGCAAGAACTGACAAAAATGTAAAATGTGCTCCTTGAAATACAATGTACGTCGATTTGGATAAAAGCATCTGCCAAATGAATATATGTAAATATAAAAATAATTAAATGACTGAAAAGTCAATATTTAAACCCATTTTAGACCTATTTTACAAAAAAAAAAATTGTCAAATTGTATTTTATCACAAAACAATTTGAAAGAATAAAATGTACAACACATATTTTCCACAAATAGTGTATTCCAAAATATCAAATGTAACGTATGTTATATGTAATAATAAAAATGAAATATAAAAGTACAAATATATGTAAATACAATTATTTATTATACACTTACTACCACAAATATTCTTAAAGTTCAACATTTACAATAGAAATAAGGAATATATATACACATACACACTTAAATATAATATTATATATATAAATTAAATATAAAAATAAAGTTTAATATATAATGAAATACAATTACTACCACAAATTTGCTTTCATAATCATAATAATATATATAATAATAATAATAACAACTAGAATGTGCATTTCCTGAAAATAATCATAAAACAGCTAAAAGCACAAATAAAAGCTAAAATCTATATAATGAATACAAACTTAAATAGCTACATGTAATACAAGTAATAATAAACACCTACTACTATTCCAAATAGTTTGATAAATTATGAATAGTAATAAAACAATTAAATAGTATTATTTAAAAGTATTATAAAACAATTACAGAATAGTAAGTTAGTAAGTTATAATAATAATAATAATAATAATAACAAAACTCAGTAGCCTTTTATATATATATATATATATATATATATATATATATATATATATATATATATACACACATACACACACACACACACACACAATTAAATGGCTAGATATAATAATAATAATAATAATAATAATAATAATAATAATAATAATATACTTCTACAAATACAGCTTAATAAAATGTAGAAAAAAATTGTTATATATAATACATTCACACACGCACTTATTTTTTAGAGGTTTCCTTCAAATTTACTCAATGTACTTAATGCACTAACATAAAAATTAAAGAGCTGATTTAACCGTGTACTCAATCACAACAAAAAGCCTAAAGAGAGTCTTTCCACTCTGCAATGGTCTGTCCAGATGCTGGACAGTACCACTTTCCTTTAACCTGGGAATGGCCAGTTTGTTTACTTTTTGATTGGCCACATGTTTTACACACATAATGGTAATGTTCCTTTGTCTGACGCTTCTTTGGTGGCTCCCCTCTTGCCAAACGCTCCTCGTCTTCAAGTGCTGCCTTTTGCTGTCTCCACTGTCAGTGTCGATTGAAAATGACTAAAGACTGATCTGATGGTGTACTGCTGAGAGATGATTGTAAGGAAAAGGCAGGAGAAGTGGCAGGTGGCGGATGACCCTGCTGATACCAGCCAGGAGGTTGGGCTGGTGGCGGATGACCCTGCTGGTAAGTGGGCCAAACAGGAGGTTGGGCTGGTGGCGGATGACCCTGCTGATACCAGCCAGAAGGTTGGGCTGGTGGCGGATGACCCTGCTGGTAAGTGGGCCAAACAGGAGGTTGGGCTGGTGGCGGATGACCCTGCTGGTAAGTGGGCCAAACAGGAGGTTGGGCTGGTGGCGGATGACCCTGCTGGTAAGTGGGCCAAACAGGAGGTTGGGCTGGTGAGGTATGGCCCAGCTGGTAAGAGGAACAGGCAGGCAATGGGGCTGGGGAAGTGTGTTCCTGCTGGTGGGAGGACCAGGCAGGAGGTTGGACTGGTGGCAGATGACCCTGCTGGTAAGAAGGCCAGGCAGGCGATGGGGCTGGGGAAGTGTGTTCCTGCTGATCTGAGGACAACAAGGCAGAAGAGGCAGGCCATACATACGGCCCAAGAGGATAGTGCTGTGCCAGTGCCGATACACTTCTGAAGCTGTGGCGCGGGCGTATCACTGCCTCACCTTCACGATTTTCTGGCTCCTGAAACTGTATTTTTGCATGTCCATGTTCCACGGGTGCAGAAGGAAGTGCTCTTGCTTGTGGCAGAGGATCCTTAGCCACAGAGACCTTCTGGGGTAGCTGTACGCCTTGCAGCAATGAGTCCCGGTCAGTTCTTTTCTGCCTGTCATGCAACCTGGAAAAAGTACAAAACAAAATGTTTACCATTTCATAGAAGCACAATTGCAAAGGTTGTAGCTTAATCAAATCCTACCTGGTTAAATTAAAAATAATGCAATATATTTACACTTCTCAAATGCAGATGTTAAAGTGAATGTAGGAAGCCAAAAAAGATATCTCACCAAGAAGACACTGTGGTGTTGTTGATAGTAACTAGCACCAAGTTGGTCTGCTCTTGTATCACCCGGCTGTCTTCAAGAAGTTGCTTAATGTGATGGTAAGCTTGTACAATAGACTGTGGAATGGGCAGGGTTTTACCCTTGCAGTCTCTTGGCCTATTTCTAGCTTGGCCAAACTCCTTCAAAAGCCTGAGGGAAACACATTCTGAAGTCCTGTTGAAATCAGGTCTCTGGGCAGCCTGGCCATGGGTCATGAATAGTCTGAATGAAAAAGACAATATTTGTATATAATAAATATCTATATCTATCTAGATATATATAATCAATATAATACAACAGGCGTTTTTGGTTCGCTACTATGATTGGAGAGGCGTTTTATGAGACATAGTATAATTCCACTTCACGATTTGACTATTTATAGCAGTCCACCTGTCTGAATTATTGCTTGTGTAATACAGTTTAAGTGTTATAATTTGATAATTATAACATATGAATTACATAATATGTGCATCAACTATTGGTCAGTTCACCTTTCAGCTGCTTGTTGACCAGGTGCAGAGCCACTGCGTTTCCTGGAAGCTCTCCATGGCCCTGGCAAGATCTTCTTCTTGCTTTTCAGAGAATATTTGGAGGGAGACTTGTCCATTTCATGCAATCTAGAATACAGCCGCACAATCTCAGCTGTTTCTGTGGCTGACAAAGCAGTTATTGTGCGGTTGAGGTTCACGAGGTACTCCGCCAGGTTATCAACCGCCTCCCAGCCAGGAAAACCTCTTGAATCACATCGGCTTTCCTGAAAAATGAAAAACAGCTGTTGAAGAAATAACTTACTTTGTACTTAATAGTCCTCTTAGAGGGATTTATTTTGGGTGCAGTGTTGCTGCATTTAACAAATGTCATCCTACTTTAAACAGAGTATGAAGACAGGTGACACAGTCACATAAGTCATTATTGCAAGAAAGATAAACTGTGTTTGGGCTTAGAGGAATAAATCCAAATTAAGAACACTGGTGTCAAAGGGTGAGTTGGAGATGATCATTCATGCTTTTATTTCCTCTCGTTTAGATTACTGTAACAGTCTTTTTACTTGTTTGAGCAAGAAGGAGCTTCACCGTCTCCAGGCTGATCAGAACTCTGCTGCAAGGCTTTTAACCCACATTAACAAACATCACACCTGTTTTAGCAGCACTTCACTTGTTACCAGCCCAGTATAGAATTCAATTTAAAATCCTGGTCCTTTCTTTTAAAGCCCTGCACGGTCAAGTTCCTCCCTACATCTCTGAGTTAATACAACTTCATACTCCGACCCGTAGTTTGAGGTCATCAGGTTAGAGGCTGTTAGTGGTTCCCTACACTCATTTTAAATCCAGTGGGGATCGTTCAATCCAAGCAGTGGCAACTAGGCTGTGGAATGCTTTGCCTCCCTGTGTGAATTCTGTTGATTCTTTTAAAAAGCAACTGAAGACGCTGCTATTCAAACAGGCTTTTAGTTAGAAGTGGGTTTTTTTATGGTTTTTGTTTCAATGTTTTCCATTAGTTTTTAAATTTTCTTATGCTTTGTATTGTACTTGTATTGTGTTACATTTTACTGTGGAGCACTTTGTGATTTTTTATCTGTGAAAGGTGCTATACAAATAAACTTTTCTTAGGTTCCAAATGGTTACTGGTAATTTTGGAGTTCCATCTGGTTTACAGAATGTATGCTGCAAGTGACATTAGCAATGCATAACCCTGTGTCTATAGTGTACAGTTGGGTCAGTTACTTCTAAAATGTAATGCATTATATATTACTAGTTACTGTCATTGAAGATTACATCTGATTTTAACGGGTATAATATTACCGTTTTTTTAATGCGTTATATTACTGTGTTACAGCAAAAATAAATATGTTACTGTAATTGCGTTACAATTTACCATGTAACTATACACTGATAGGGCTTGATTTACTAAAGGTTTGTGTGAGTAAAAACGTGTGCAAACTTGATATCACCAGCAAATTAACACATAAGCTGATCTACTAACGGTGTGCAAGCAGAATGACGTCTTTAAAAAGTGCAAAATAGCACCTGTTGTTCATTTAGTACTTTTGCCTTAATGAAAATGCAATTTGGGGCGTTTCAGTTTTATTGTGCAAAGCAAATACATTTATTTACTACACGCAATGTGATCTAACAAACCTAACCGTAATTTAGTGAGAGTGCAACAGCATCTGTGTTTAATACGTTTGAAAGGAAGGTGCAAACCGCCAAGTGTTGCGCAGAGATGGCTGCCGCTATCGTTGACAGAAGGAGACAGAGCCGTAATGAAAGAAGACGTAGAGAAATTAACAATATTTTATAATATTATTCTACATCCAATACATAGAAATATAATTAGTTTATTTTATTTATTCAATGAACTTTATGAATGGAATTGTTTTTTTGTTTTTTTTTCTTTAGCTTTGGTAATACTGTTGTATTAACATTCATGCCAATAAAGCAAATTTCGTTTCGACCTGACTCCTTTTCTCTGTCAGATGGAAGTAAGCTGCAGTGCATGGATCACGCGTAAAATTCATCCAGCCAGAGGGAACGATTACCGACAGTTTACAGCACGCCGGTCGTAATAGCGACACAACCCATTGTAGGTATCGGAGAGGGAATAGGACATTGGAGTGTACAGGGCCAGGAGATCGCGGAGCAACCGGACACGGATCATCTGGCTAGATGAAGCACGATCTGCTGGCATTTTCTTGAGTCTGGGACATTGCAGAACACTGTATCTGTTTCTGCTGGGGTTCCCCAAAGCGGATTTTAGGTGTGCCTTCCCAAGTACTTAGTGCAATCTTAGGCAGGACAATTACTGCATACTCGGGATGCACTGAGTGGAACAAACAAAGGTTTTTACGCAGTGGCTGCTTTCCCTCCCAACTCTCCATGGCACAAACCATTAAAATACGCAAAACCCTCATTAAAATACTGCCACCTCAATTGTGTTTGCTTCTGTTGTCATCTACGCAATAATTGTTAGTAAATCACTCATAACAGGTATGAAAACTGCACATGCAATATTTTAGAATGCACTCGGAAATTAGTATTGTTTATTCGGGATGTTAGTAAATTGGACCCATAGTGTATAGTTACATGGTAAATTTGAATAGCCTACATTTGAGCATAAAATATTTTAGAAGATTGACAGCCCTAGTACATACATTCAAGTGCTATTCAGTGAAAAGCAGGACATAACACCGGGTTCGCAAGCGTAACAGAGCCACAGAATAATACAGAAAGACATTAGTCTCATTACCTGGACTGATGTGCTGGGTCTACTAGAGGAATTGTCCTCAGCAGGTAAACTACTGGCTGGACTGACAGGACTGCAAGAGACACCGCTTACATCAAAACCGGTGTCCTGGGGATTTGTGTGACAGAGAGAGAGAGAGAGAAACAAATATCCTTTTGATTATTAAATTGCCTTTGCACAAAATATATTGCTGTATATGCACACATCATTCATAGTATATACAAATGAATAACTTTTCCTGTATAATTTCAATGACAGATGATCAGGAAATGGTCAGATTACCTGAGATGATGTGTTGGGTGAGTCGTCAGGTGGTAAAGGATTCTGAGGCGGTGCAATATCCAGCTGGTCATCACACTGGGTGGCTTCAGGTGGTCTCTGAATGAGGATGTCAGCTGCATCACTTATTGTGAGATCAAGACACTGCTCCTCCTGAACTTCTACCTGCAGGTCTGGCAGAATGATGCCAAGTTCACTGTGCTGTTGTGGATTCAGCAGATCTCCTTTGTCAGACTGAGCCAGCAAATACTCCACAGCAATACGCTCACCTATGTAAAGAATCATGAGGAAACAGACATAGTTTAATTCAGAATTGACAGATTGCCACTGTAATGGGTGAGTGAAGACAGGTAAAGGTTTATTTGTTGACTTTATAAAAGTGTAGTCACAAGGAAAATGCTCTCTTCTGGAGGATCTTACCGGTGGGTTTCCCAGGTAGAATAAATTCTGGAATGAGTGCACGGCCAAGGACACTGTTGCTGAGGGCATTGACGTTGGACATCAAGTGGACATCATAGATTCTTGTGTGTGACGTTTCACTCACATCCACAGCTTCATGGGCTCGGTTCATGTTCCACCTGGATCCACCCTCAAGCATGTACATCTGCGTGTGCATGGCATTACTTCTCCATCCTTGGGAAAAAAAAAACCCCACAAATGATAATTGAAATATTAGTTTTGTATCTCCTCTTAGACACTTGAGACATACCAGAAAATTATAACTTAGATTGATAAGATATTTTCTGTTGCTTTGTGGGGATTGACCTGCCTGCTTTGTCCGTGTACTTTATTGCCTCTCACAGGACAACAGAAAGGCTGAATATTTAAACAATATACACATTTAAAGCCATCTACAAACAAACACCCACCCAAGATAGAACTAAAAGAATGTCTAAACATTGACATTGTTAAACAAATTATAGTACAGTGCCTTTTTATGTTTGTTCAGAGTAATGATCGCAGAGGATCAAAATATTATTTTTCATAGACGTTGCTCCAAACCAGTGGGACTTTGCAACGTTGACCTGATGGCAGTGACTGAAGGGGGTGATGGGGGCTTAATCAAAGAGGCTATCCTGATTACTGCCCGGGTGTACAGTTCAGATAGGGGGGCTTTGAGATGCTGAGCGGATTAGTTATGCGGGAGAGTTTTGTTTTGTGCTTGATTTTGAGGGCGTTTAAAAAAATTATATTTCTATCACTATATAATTTCTACTTACCCGGGATAAAGGTGCACTGGTGGAGATGAAAGCTTTCCACAGAGGACGACCCTCTGCCACATCTGAATACATCCAGGACCTTGTCTCCCTTTTGTAACCCAGAGCCAAGTTTGGTGTATAGTTCAACACCAGGTGGATCCTGGATGCATGGCAAGTGCTTCTGTTGCGCCTCCCACACATGTTTCATGCTCTCAGGGTTTATCAGGCATAATCCTGATGTGTCAGTCAGAGCCCACATGGAGTTCAGCAATCCTTCAATCAGGCTGTGTGTCTCCTCAACCCCATGAGTTCTCCTTTTGCAGTGCTTGGCAAGTTCACTGGAGCTGATGTTGGCCAGAACTTGCGCTTCCGTGGGAGCATGACCACCATGCTTTCTCTTAAGCTGTGACCTCTTCGCATCCTTGAGACGAGAGATGTCATCCTGGTCCCACTCAAAGATACAGCTTGACAACTTGGAGCAGAAGGTGCCATACAGAGGATGGTGTTCTGTTGTGAGACCAGCAGTGAATCACCTCATGAAGTGAAAAATATCCAGTCTCACAATGGTCTTCCATGGTTTAAACCAAACAAGAACTGGGGGTGCACCTGTACACATGAGCAATGATGTGACAATCATGAAAGGATGCAACATATCATATAGAATGACGTACCTCATTACAAAAACTTGAATCCTTGTTTAATTTAGGAATACATTTAAAACTACATCAAGTTAAGCATGTTGGTAAAAGTTTACTTTTGTGCCTGTAATAAATATTACATTACAACGCAAACATTATGACGGTAGTTTTAATTATCACAATCCAGCAGGGTTGTAAAATGAAACGTGTATTGTAACTCCCTTCTGCTACATAGTAGAGAATATACAGTATACAAAAAACAATCATAGAAAGGTAAAACAGAAGCAAATTATACACTATATACTATATACTGTACCTGTCTCGCTGCAGCAATCCCGGTCAACATAAATGACTTCTGGCTCTGGCTCCCCGGCGTCCTGGTAGCGCTTGACAATGCCTTGGCACAAGTCCTCAAGACCAGCTCCCTCACCTGTGGTTAGCACACAGTTCAGAACCAGGCCACATTCGTTGCTGATGTTTGTCATCCACGTAGCTGTGTCCGCAATGTCACCAGCAAGTTTCTTTGTGATCTATAAAAATAAATCAGTATTACAACATAAACAAATAATAAATAAAACAGATTACTCAAAACACAATAAATATAGCCAACAAAACACCCACATTTCTGCGCCTGGGGATCAATTAAGTGTTCCCTTATCAGTTTTAATCAATGACCACTGATGAAAACAAAAGACCTGCCTGTACCTTTTTTGTGGAGTCAAGCTTTAACTTAACTGTCACGATCCCGTACACAGGATATCTAACTTTACTTCGCTATATTACTATAAAATCCTAATCTAATTATGACAAACTATATATCGTTGGAAAGGTCTAAGACTCCTAAATAGATATTTTAGTGCTGTTTTTTTCTTACGAATTATGTTTGAACAGTAATATATGAATTTATGACAAGAGTGCGCCTCAAAAAATCGACGTCATTACAGGAGTTTCGGACCTTTGTCACAAAAAGTCGACGCACACACTTTTTATAATTGAAACTTTGGTTTTTAATGCTAAAAGTTCATAATAAAACATAATCTAGTATTTGTCAATAAAAAAAGATAAAATTATATTTTAAAAAGTAAAGTAAGAAGTCCTCTAAAAAGTATAATATATATTATATATATATAAATAATTTTTTTATTATTATTATATCACATATTTTAGTAGTTATCATAAATTAGGTATCATTTGAAAGCTTTCGAACTCAGAATTCATCCTGTGAAAACTGTTTTGAAATTGGATGTTGCGTTACCATAGAAACGGTATTTTTTTATTAGGCCCCTCCCCTTTTGGGCATCATCTTTCATAATTTATTATCAAAACCTTTTCTAATATTGACAAAACACATATTGTCAGAAAGGTCTGAGTCTTAAGGTTCCATATTTAGTGACAGAAGTGATATTTGGATAGAAATTTATGAATTTGTTACTGCAGATTGCATACAATTAAATTCAATGGAATGCAATGGCACCCGGTGGCTATTTTTGGTACTACGCCTAAACAAAATCTCATGGGAACTTCAATTTTTGTGATATCAACTTGAAATTTGGAACACAACTTGGTTAGATATATAGCTTTCATTTTATAGTAATTTTATAGTAAAAAATATTTTGTAAAATATTTATTTTATATAAAAAAAATATATTAAAAAATTATATTTGATTTACTGTAAATTATAACTTTCATAACTTTTTCATACTTTAATTTATTGAAGTGCTTTCACTTCAGTAATAATCTGCTAATTGTTTTCTTTAAAACAAGACCAAACTTAGGTCTGTATTCCAAAGCATTCTTGAATTACAACCATTTAAGTTTGTATAGTGCATTTTAATGTAAATTATCAAAAGGGGGGGTGACAGTTAAGGGGTTAAGATCCTGCCATATGTTGAGGTGATGACACCCTTCATCTCATCCAGGTGAGCAAGGATCTCATTGGCATGCACTGTTTCAAACCACTGTGCCAGAGGTAGGGGGCAAAAAGGTGGTGGTGGCTCATAGACTGCTTCCTCACACTGGTACATGGAGCTTCTCCTTTTGTGAAGCTCATAGTCAGACAAGTAGTCAATGGTCCGCCTTGCCCATTCCTCACTGTGAACTTCCTCCAGTGCTTTCTTTAGGTAACTGGAGCTGTTCCCTGCAGTTCGGGGTTTCAACATTGTAACACACCTCCTGTCCAGAGCCAGCTGTGTTGTGAGAACAGCAGGGAATCGGTTTCTGTGAGCAGGATCTAGCTGTCCCAACATCTCAGTACTCCACGGACAGACAGGGATCATGCACTTACTGCATCGTGGATAGTCCCCTCCAATCAAGTAGTACCTGGTGTCAACGTCAATCACTTCCCTTGCCTTAGTGTAAATCCCGGAGTGGTGCATCTTGCTGTTACACTGATGACACTTAAGCGGAATACCCCACATCCTCATTGGTGCCCACAGGAACATCCTCTGCCTGAAGTAGGTCATTGGATCAGGTGGTGCAGTTGTCACCTTTGGTGGACTAGGAGGATAGAACCAGTTTTGTGAAAGCTGCTGCTTCAGCTGTCCTGTAGGTTCATAAAGGGACTGGGCAATCCACTCCCTGTCAGCTGGCTTAATGACCCGCATGAACTGCTTAGGCAAAAAACTTGGCCAATTCACCACCAATGGCCTCAGGGGGATAATATATGGCGATGTAGCAGGAGAAGGAGGTGGTGGTTGTGGTTGTGGAGGAGGTTGTCTCGGTTGTGGAGGAGGTTGTCTCGGTTGTGGAGGAGGTTGTCTCGGTTGTGGAGGAGGTTGTTGTAGTGTGGGGGGGGGGGGTTGTGGTGGGGGTTGTTGTGGTGCATACCCGCTGGTGACTGAAAGATCATGACCTTCTGAAATATGTTCGAGAAGCCCAAGTGCACCACTGACCTTCTTCCCACACTGCTCACAACATTCCTCTGCATGGAAGTCAGATAAATGCTCTGAAAATTGTTCAGCATTAATGTTCTCGCTACAAAGACAGCACTTAATCTTACAGCTTGAACTGCTGTGTGCCACGGGGCCTGCCTGCTGAGTCCCTGTACTGGAGCTGCTGTGTGCCACGGGGCCTGCCTGCTGCATCCCTGTACTGGAGTTGCTGTGTGCCACGGGGCCTGCCTGCTGCATCCCTGCACTGGAGCTGCTGTGTGCCACGGGGCCTGCCTGCTGCATCCCTGCACTGGAGCTGCTGTGTGCCACGGGGCCTGCCTGCTGCATCCCTGCACTGGAGCTGCTGTGTTCCACGGGACCTAACTGCTGCATCCCTGCACTGGAGCTGCTGAGTGCCACGGGGCCTGCCTGCTGCATCGCTGCACTGGAGCTGCTGTGTGCCACGGGGCCTGCCTGCTGCATCCCTGCACTGGAGCTGCTGTGTGCCACGGGACCTAACTGCTGCATCTCTGCACTGGTGCCACTCTGTGCCTCACCTGTCTGGTCGCCTGACTGTGAAAAAGGAGTTAGCTTTTCTTTCCTTAGTCTAAAAATAGGTTTAAAACATTATTGTTAATAATTTAAATTCAACCCAAACACAAGTAATGGGACATTTAATGTATTTTCTTGTGTAGATGTTTTTATTTGCCTATTGAAAAAGCTCAAAGCTAACACAATGGCTTATGGCAACTGCCACAGATTTCAACATTAAGTATACTCATTACTTACCTTATGATATCCACAACTGCAGGGGATTCTTCTCCCGAAGATGTCATAATACCGGACTTGTAGGTTAAACGGCGGAGTCAAAGGACAGGCATCAATCCGCTGTATGACAGCCTTCCATTTCCTGGCCCCTGGCCGCTTACCTGTGGTAAACTTGTATTTGCCCAGCGCATACTGGTACATGATACCTGTCCAGTATCCGTCGGGTTTGCCT